>JAUMHM010049624.1:0-15078 GCA_032362435.1 Melikaiella ostensackeni
CGAACTGAACTTGTTGATGCACACACTCTTGTCGATGGCACATGGACTGTCGACCGTCTAACGCGTGCTTCTAATTGGCTTATCTTTAATTGGTAATTACTCGGTAATTATTAACTATAGCAAAAAATTTTCATCATAATTTTCGACGTCATTTTTTGTTTAGAACTCAAAAATAAAAAAATGTTGTTTGAATACTGGGACACCCTGTATATTTGAGAAGAATTTAGTATAGTCAAAAATCGATTTATCAACGTGGATTCCAAATAACAGTAAATAATGATCAGTATTTTTGCGTAATATTTTTTTAATAAAATGTCCGGTAACGTACCGTATCAATTCATCATACTATATATAAAATGAAAGTATATTTTGAAACGTTGAAGTCAGAATAGAATGAATCGTGAAAATAGTCATTTTTCTCATATTTTTAAATATTTTTATCTGTTCTGCATGTATTTTACAAAGATTTTTGAATTGTTGTTTTGTTTTATCATAGTCGCATATGACCTTTAGCCACGTTTAAAATTCATATCTATCACAAATAAATTCCTTGAACTTTCAGCTTTATATTCTCATACTCTCTTGGGTTACCCTTAATTTAAAAATATATATTTTAAGCGATTTGGAAATTTTTTTAATTTTCGGAAATCTCATTGTCTAAAATGGCCAACTTTTCGTCAATAACCCGTACGGGAGTGTATATACGTTCACCTACAAAACCATTTTGGATGTGTGCTTGCCGTCGCATCCCTGGATTTATTATTTTGTCTTAAACAAAAATAATTTAGTATAAAAAAAATTGAGATAAGACATTAATTGAAGCGTGCTCTACAACAGTGCATTATGCGCCACTTGTCATAAGGGTCATCGCATATGTGAATATGGGTACAAAATGAAACTTATGACAAGTGGCGTATAATGCACTGTTTTAGAGCATGCTTCAGTTTAAATTGAAATAATAGATTTATTAACTGACGACTAATGTACAAAAATAATATACATTTGAAAATGAATACCATTAAATTACTGCAATTCAATATTCGTCAGGTACTTCTATAAAAATATTGCTAGTGAGATAATTCCTTATAGACGCTACAATTTAGTTTACATGATATGAAAAACAATTTCACATAAATATTAAATAAAAAAATGTGAAACTAGGCGTTGAGTTTCATTATCATGCAAAAACCGAAGTGCGCGAACAGAACGGATGCTCTATCTTTGTACTGACCAGGCAAAAAGAGACAGAGTATGATTTACTTTATGTTTTTTCTGTCACATTTTTATGAATTACTTTTTTCATGAGACGTGTGCCTTTATTTGTAAAAACATTTTCGAACGAACATATAAACTGATCTAAAAAAAATTTCATTATATTATTAATTTATTTTTTATTTACTACTAAATTTTTATAACTATTAATTATTTAAATATAAGAAATAATTATTTGAAAATTGCTACATATTCGTAGCACACTAAATCGAAAGATATCAAAATAGTTATCTCTCATTACAGGTAGAAATGAGTTTCATATACATTCATTCACATTTAAGCATCGTACAAAAAAAAAGGCCCCAGCCAATACCTTCTCATTGAGATGAGAACGTAAAAATACGAAATGCCTATGACATTTCTTTTCATCATAAGCAACTAGCATGTAGCATGATTTGGACCAAAGGTTCTTACCTGTATGTCTCATAACGTGACGGCGTAATGAGTTATGATCTCCAGTCTTATATTCGCATAAATCACATTTGAATGGCTTATCACCCGTATGCTGTCGCAAATGCATTTGCAGCATAGCTTTTCTGGCGCTTGAATGACCGCACACAGTACAAACGTAAGGTCGCAGCTTCGAATGCACGGCTTGTATATGATTTTTCAGGCACTTAGAATCTGCATACGTTTTCCCACATATTTCACATATTTTCGACGTATACCAGCGTGGTACCTCTGCAGTCTTGCGATCTAAATGCACAACGCGGTGATTTCTCAACTGACTGGACTGTTTAAAACATTTACCACAATCAAGACATTCGTATTCCCTGCTGTTATTATGCACCTTCATGTGCGTCATTATTTTTACCATAGTAGCATTCTTATATACTTTACAAATTTTACAGGTTAAAAGGTCAATATCTGTAAAAAACATAGTTACGTTATAAATATAAATAAAAGAAAGGTCAAAAAGTGAAATACACTTTCAACCTAAACAGTAATTACTACTCTGCTAAAAATACGATTTAGGAATAATTAAAACCATTTAGACACATCACAGGTGGCAGATAGGTTCACTTTGCCGACTTAATAGGTGGTAATAGGTACTTAAAGGGTTTCTGCTTCCAACGTGGCGCGTACACGATTTTATTAGGTTTCTAATGAAAAATGTTAAGCTTCCAGAAATTTGTTTAACGGGTTGTATGTTAATAGGAACTCACGTGGCAATTAGCACATGAAAATTTTTTTCTTCAAATTGTCCAAGTGGACCTAAAAGGTTCTATTAGGCACTTTTTTACTGAAAATTCTACCAAGTCTGGAATCGTCTTTCTAAAAGGCTCTATTAGGTACTTCTGTGGTAACCAAAATCATGAAGTAATTCCAAAAATGTCCCGAGACTATGTCTTAAAGTGATTTTAAGGGGTTCCTATTAGGCATCTTTCTACTGAAAATTCTATTAAGTCTAAAATCGTCTTTCCAAGAAGCTCTATAAGGTACTTTTGTGGCAAACAAAATCACTCTGATTCTAAGTGGTTTTACGGGGTCCCTATTAGGCACTGTTTTACTGATAATTCTATCAAGTTCAGAATGGTATTCCTGAACGGCTCTATTAGGTATTTATGTGGCGACCAAAATAATAAATTAATTCAGCAAATGTCCGAGACTATGACTTAAGGTGGTTTTAAGTGGTTCTTATTAGGCATCTTTTTTACTGAAAATTCTACCATGTTTAAAATCGTAATTCCGAATAGCTCCATTCGGTGCTTGTGTGGTAACCAGAATAATAAATTAATTCCGCAAATGCTAGAGACTATGTCTTCATGGGGTTTTAAAGGGTTCCTATTAGGCATTGTTTTAATTGAATGTATTGTGGACGAGGCAAAACATGCAAAAAAATATCAGTAAATTTCTGAATTCAGAGAAAACTTGAGAAACACCCACATTTTAATATAAATAATGAATATTTATTCAGTGAATAAAATGGGCAAAGAAATTGAACTTCTAACTCTTGATGCAGAAAAGAGTAAGAGCTTCAAGTGTACACAGCGCAATTCATATTGTTACTGACGAAATATTTCAGAGAGAGCGTAAGCAAAGTACACATTTTAAAGAAGAGTTGTTGAGTCAGTGGGGGTGCTTATTATCTATTGGCTGAGGAAAGGGAAGATAGGAGACTTCGGACACACCCGATTTGTGACGTAGAAAATTTGGAAAGTAAGGAAAATTTGCAGAACAGATTTCGTCAAAAAAATTGTAAATGGGATGCGAGGTTCAGTTTATGGTAGGGTCAGCAATTAGAATTTAGGCGACTCAGCAAAAAGGCTTAAAGATGAAAATACAATCTGATGAAGACACGAGAGTTACCTATTTCAGAAATTAGCTGACAAAAAAAAAAGAGAAAGAAATTTCTAAACGATACGACGTAACATGCCGGCCCATTTGAACTAATATAATTTAACAAGACTTGACCGATGAAGTGTACCTATACTTGGTTTTATGAAGAATAGGGTTACAAAGTATAAATATAATAAACTTTAATCACTTGAAGCTGCTAGGTTCAGATACTTGAAGTGGAAGTGGACAGAGTTCTCTCACACAGCGTTCATAGATACAATTAGCAGTCTTTACTGTGACTACTCTCACAACGCCGTCGGGTCCAGGATGAACTTCGATGACACTACAAATAGGCGAGGTGTCTACAAGATTACATATCTTCCTAGAGTATTGCCAGAGAGCCAACCTTGATGTTGGACGATGTTGAATTCCACTTGTGGCGAGCATTGAATTCGTTCAAGTATTCCTTGTGTTAACGGCATCAGAAATGTTGCCTCAGCTGTTGAGCGTGCTGCCAGAGAGATAATCTGGCCGGTTTGACTTCACGAAGATCCTCTTATGGGAAAATCGTTAATGGCCCACCAATCAGGAAGTGATCAGGTGTTAAGGGACGGAGATCATTTGGATCAGAGGACATGGGACTGATTGGCCCGGAGTTAAGGATTGCCTCAATTTCAACAACGTACGTTTCTAGCTGTTCGTACGTTAAAACTGAGTCACCGACTGTACGCGCAAGGTGATGTTTGAAGGACTTCACTGCTGCCTCTCATAGACCATCGAAGGGTGGTGATAACGGAGGAATGAAGTTCCACTTTATTCCCCTTTTTCGTAAATAATTTTGGACTGCTCGACTTTGAAAACATGATAATGCAATATCGAAGAACTCCTTGAACTCACGATTAGCCCCAACAACGTTTTTACCATTATCAGACGTGTTGGTGTCAACGTTACCGCGACGCGAAATCATTATAGACAGCCGATGAAGAAGCTTATGCTCAGATCGCTACGGGATTTGATGCGAACGTTTTTAACATATGTAGAGATGTTTTTAAACACTGAAGACTAATTGTGGAATCTGACCAAAATACAGTCCTACTAAATTTTAAATACTGTAGAGATTTTACAATAACTGCAAGTGTCACCGTCTGCACTAGCGCAACTCGGGACTTAAAGCCTATGAGAGTCAAGTTGTGGTTGCCATGCTTGGCTGTCGACCGCAGGTAAATGCAAGCTCCGTAGCCCTTTTCACTTCTGTTAGCGAACTCGTATAATTGAATTTTAATCGCATCTAATTCGACGGTGCATTGATCAAATTTAATAGAATTTAATGAAGGTAATTTACCTTTGAATCATAGCCACACAGACTGGGATTCTAGTGGGAAGGAATCATTCCGCGTTAGTTGCAATTTCTAAAGAGTTTGTATTATCTTATTTGCATATACCATGATCGGACCTAGTAAACCTTACGGATCAAATAACCGTTCAATTTTTGCGAGTACCGTGCGCTTAGTTATTTGAGTCCCAAAGTTTTAGTAGTGTCAGAAGAATCAAGGGACATGAGCTCAGTCTCGGACTTTTCTGACGAATACCGAGTTAATCTGGGATCGTTGGATGCCCACTTTCGCAGGGCCAAACCGCTCTTCTGAACTAACTGAATTGATTCGTCGCGCAGAGCGGAAGCTTCTTCGACGGTGGCTGCTCCTGGCCCAAGACAGTCAACGTAAAAATCGCGAGCTAGGACGGTGGCAGCAAGAGGATGAGAATAATATTCATTTCGTGCAAGTTGTACAAGCACTCTTGTAAAAAGAAATGGCGCAGAGGCTGTACCGTAAGTGACAGTTTTTAATGCATGAATTTTTAGCGGTTCACTCGAATTTTCTCGCGAGAGAATTTTTTGGTAAATGGAGTCATCCGGGGATGCTCTCACTTGCCGAAACATTTCTTTAATGTCGGCTGTTAAAGGATAGGGAAAAGACCGAAAACGAGTATAAATCGTGAGGAGGTCTTGAATTGTCGGCCCAGCCATTAATGTGTCATTCAGTGAGACACCACTGGACGATTTTGCGGATCCATCAAAAACTACTCGCATTTTTGTGGTTAAACTATCATTTTTTATAAATGCATGATGAGGCAAGAAGAAACTTGATTCAGTACGATCACTTTCATAAGCTTCAGACACGTGATCAAACTGTATATATTCCTGCATGAATTTAGAGTAGCTGTCTTTCATGCTCTGACATTTCGCGAATCTACTTTCTAACACATGAAATTTCTGTAACGCCATTTTATAGGAATCACCGATTTTTTATTTAATTTCATTAAACGGTAATTTTACAGTGTAGCGATTAGTGCTGTCTTGATCCACGTTTTCAGTGAAGTGCTCTTCACAAGCCTGCCCTTCCTGCGATAAGCGTTTTTTAAAAGGAATTTGTTCGATATCCCAAAATCGTGTAAGTTCATCGGATTCAGACAGATTCAAGTTGGGGATGTGGTTGTATTCAAAAGTAAAAATTGTATAAAAGTTGAATGAACAATATATACCCAAAAATCCATTTCTAAAGAAATGAAAAATGTTTGCTTAAAGATAATATAAATTCATTTTTATACATTTTGCAAAGAAATAAACACAATAATTGCAATCCCCATTCAATTCAAGCAATCCTTTCCACATTAGTTATTGATAATGCTTAAATTAATTTGATGAATAGAACCAAAAAGTGTGCGCGCATAAATAGTAGTCTAGGGTCAGCTACAATTCCAATATACGGGAAACGAGACTTTCGGAAATTATTTGCAAGTTGAAAGTCAGCAAGAGAACTCAATCAATAGTATAAATTTTTAATACAAGAGTTTAAATTATTTACCACATTTTCGTTAAAACAAAAATGTACTTAGTGTTATTGATTTAAATTATTGTTGCTGCATGAAACTGTATTTTTGCGATACGAACTTTTTGGCTGAACTATGAAATATGATTCAATGTGATTGTGAAAGCATCATAGAACCAACGAAATCTCCTCGACAATGAATGTTGGAATTCAACGTTTTGAAGATATATACGAAATTGATGTTTTATGGAAACCATTCCTTTGCCTGAGCAATCTTAACTCCAAATATGAGAGTAAGTTTTAGAATATACCCCTGAATAGCCGCACTTATTGAAAAATAGTTTGAAAATTTCTCGTGGATATCTGGCATTTGGCACCAACAATTTTTCAATTCATAGGAACAAAATATTTATGAATTTAAGAAAACCATAAGTGTGGTGGAGCTGTCTCAACATAAGAAAGCCATTTTTTATTTCAGTTATCATTATGGACATATGCCTGGAACCTTTCACTCTTCAATACAAAAATAATTAATGAAATTTTTGTAGACACAATATTGGAAATTTTATTATATTAGCTTAAGGTACTTATTAATGATATCCTGCAATTACACAGACAAAAACTGCTGTCTTCAAATAGATAATAATGATTACGAAACATTTAATTATGTGAGAGAAAAGGATCTATCGGATCTCATTTTAATTTGAAAACATTTGACTGCATCAGTGGACTAAAATTTGAAAATGAAAATAAAATTCCCAAAGGAAATTGAGTATTGGGTAATTAACTGCGAGAAATTTTATGTTAATATTTCGATACCCTAAGCAGTAATTTTACATTTTCATTTTCTGTTTTTTTATTCAGCAGGGTCAATTTATTTACAAAAGAATTCATCGCTGAAAAAGCTAACTTCTAGGCTAACGAATATAATTATTTGAATAAGAACCACAAGAAGGTGTTTATAAGCTTTTCTAAAATGATAAATTGTATTTCAAGAAATATATCATGATTGTAATGGTCGTTTTTAAATTTTGAACGCACACGATTTATTTTTTCGAAATACAATTCCATTGAGAAGCAAATGCGCACAATAGTTTAGGTTCGTTCCTTACCTTTATTACTACTTAACCTTTAACATTCAATAGTTTGTTAAAGTGTGTGAGCTGGCTTCTCTAAACATACTCTATGAATATAACATTAATCACTGATAAATTACCATACATTACAGAAAATGTCCAACATTTTTCGTCAACTAAAGTATTATAAAATTTTCAAAATTTTCAGAAATTTACGGTAATTTTACCGCAAATTTCTGAAAAGTTTGGTTTCGATTGTTTTTCAAATTGAAATTTCCCTGAATTTGTTATAAAAAATATCGTGAGCAACAGGTGCAGAAAGTAGGCCGTTATAACTCTTGTGAAGTTTAAAGTACTTGACATCGGCTCATCTTCAGGTCGTTTCTGGCTCGTCTTCAGCTCGCCTCCAACTCGTCTACAACTCCGCATCGATTCGTCTCTGGCTCGTACAGCAAACTTCACACTCGTGTGCAACTGCCCAATTCCCGCACTTGTAGCACAATATGCTATACTTCTGCCTCCTCTTAGAAGAATGACATTACAATTTTCCCCTGTAATCCCTTGCAATCTTGTAGAATTCCAAGCAATTCCATGCTATTTCGTGTAAACCAATACAGTATCTTACAATTCTATGCAATCTTTGGCAATATTTGCCAATCTTGCAATCTCTTGCAATCTTGCAATCTAGTGTACACCACAAATTAAAGTACACTCAGGTGCCAATCCGTGGCCATCACATTTCTGGCCAGCCTCACGGTTGTTCACGCTTTAATGCTTCTGTCCCCCCCCTGAGCGTCCCTTGACAGTCTGCACTCAAGGTCTTCGCTAGGTCAGTCATCGACGTATCCGAAGTTATGTACTCGTATATCGCGTCTCATTGCGCATGTACTTTTTTACTTGCCGGGTTCAGAGATTATATATATGCGGCCCTGAGCGTTTACATTTTTAATAGGCTTCGAATTTTGGCCAACCAGGCGCGAAGCTGGCCACGGATTGGCACCTGGGTGTAATTAATCCCACAAAATAAGCCACACATAATGCTAATTTAATAATAAATTGGATGACATGAATCGAAGTTCAGAGATCTACCTGGCCATGTGGGTTCGCGGTACCGGTTTGATTTTAACTGTGTTTACAAACATAAATGTTGAAGTTGTAGCAAAGCAGACACTGGTCAAACCAGCAGACGTCTGCACATGAAAATTAGATAGCACGAATGATATGTAGGAAAAAAACTGAAACAGCCATAGCTAAACATGCTTACGACTTAGCACATAATTTCGACTTCGATTCAAATAACGTTGCAATTTTATAATTAGGGCATCAACTGCACAAATGTACATTCCGAAGACAACATCTACTAAGTATAAGAAGAACTTTGGGACGTAAATTATTGTTGATTTTACGTCTAGGAAACAACCATTACAGGCTTATTATTATTCCTAATATGAGTACGCAAGATAATATATGATCATTCTTTATACACTACATTAACCTAACCCCTTTCACTACACACGAATTCGCAGTCATGTCCCTCTAACGTAATTTGCCACATGCTGTCCACTTGCTCTTACACTCGCTTTCCTACCATTATATATTCCTTTTATTGCTTTTAAAAGCCAACCATTCACTCCATACTCTTTCAGGACTTCCTAAAGTTTCGTTCTATCCACCTTATCGAAAGCTTTTTCCAAATCAACAAGTGCACAGAAAACTTTTTTAGTTACTCTCAAACTTTTTTCTATCATCTTGTCTCAAGTTAAATATCTGATCTGCACATGATCTTCCTGACATGAATCCGCATTGGACTTCAGATCCTTTCTTTAGTTATTTCCATGACCTTCCCAATAAGTATTTTGGTAAATATTTTGCCCTCGGTACTCAGTAGGCTCGTTAA
Source organism: Melikaiella ostensackeni (assembly GCA_032362435.1). Lineage (NCBI taxonomy): Eukaryota > Metazoa > Arthropoda > Insecta > Hymenoptera > Cynipidae > Melikaiella > Melikaiella ostensackeni. The sequence continues at coordinate 9,354 of JAUMHM010049624.1, forward strand.
CATTCTTCAGTTTCTAAATTGCGGATGTAATGTCGCGGATGTCGATTCTTCTTTCGCCACCTGCAACGGATTCGTCTAGCGTATTCTCTTCTGTGTCACAGTTGTTATGCTCCATAGATTGCCTACATATAATTTCTTTAAAAAATCACTCAAACAGTCTTTTACTTTGTCCGTATCCTATACCATTTCACCATCAGTATTATTAATTCCGACTTACTCAGTACTAGTACTTCCTTTCCTAATCTTCTTAACCCATTTCGAAATTAATTTATTTCCTTCAAAATCATCTTGCATTTTTTTATCTTCTTCCGTTTTCATTTTGTCCTCGCTTTCTTCAACTAATATCTTTGCTTTTCTGTTTTTATCCCTATATAATCATTTTCTAGCCTAGTCCTCCTCTCATTGCTGAGACCTTTAATATTCAGCTTTCTCGAGTACGCTTGGTTTTACACGTTAATAGCCACGCGGATTTCATCCTTCCACTAAGCATCTCCAGTCTTTCTTCCTACAACCGCAAAACCGCAAACTTCAGATGCACTCTTGAAGATGCCATGCACCCTCTGAATTTTTATTGCCTAATTCTATCTTGCAGTCTTCTCTATGATGACCTAAATATTTATTTAGCTTTTCACGATATACCACTTGTACTTCTGGTTTCTGCAAATACTTTATTTTAACTCGCGTCTGCTTCGATTTATTATCAATTTTTCTTCTCCTCCATCTTTGACCGAGGTTCATTTTTGAAACTATGAGGTAGTGATCCGTTCCACATGCAGAACCTCTCATAACCCTTGTATCTATTACTTGCCCTCTCAGTCTCTCATCCGCTATAACAAAGTCAATCATAATGTGGATTTCGACTCTGCAACAAGTATACATGTGGATCATTTTATGCCTAAACCAATTATTTGTTATAAACAAGCCTTATTCTACGATATGCATAAGATAATTAATTTCTTCCTGCGACTATTTATCTTTTACTTGTTTTTAATTGTTTCTGAAATGTGTCATGCCAATCAGTCAATAATTAAGCGAGATATCCAATACGAGAAGAAAAATCGAACTTTTGTAACATTTGCAAGGTTGTAGTTAGCTGTGATTTACAGGTGCGAATCTTTACAGGCCTATATCACAGTTTTCGTAATACCCTAATTTTATGTGTTGTTTCTCAGTTTTTTGTCATTATCTCAAGAACCGGTAAGACTATCGACAAAATGAGATGGTTATTAGATTCAATGTTAAAAAGCGCATCGAATTCTCGTCTCCGATAAAATAAAATAAAAAATAAAATAAAATACCAACTTTCTTACCTAGTATTGAAAGTACGCGCAGGCGTGAAATCGAAAACCATCGCCCCGCTGTACAGGCATCGGAAGTCGAATTTTCGATATTGGTGTTATAAAAAAGTACTTTGAATAAGTTCGTAAAATTACATGCTGTATGTTATTCCCACTGATGGCGGCACGACGATGAGTTGCGAAAACCCCGAAGTCGAAAACAGTCGAGAAGCCACGGGAATAAACGGAAGTGACACATGGCATAAACGTGGAACAAAATGATCATCATTGGCAAAATTATACATCCAGGGGAATCAGGTCTTCAAATTACATAAACTGCATGTGCCATTCAACACTAGTATGGACAGTTTACGCAATTTTAGAACCGGGATACGTGAAATCACGAATAGTAAAATTTGAAAATTTAGGTCAGGAAGGGGCGAAAGAAAGAAGGCGTTGCCGAAGCTCACAGTTTACATGATAGAATGTTTTTTTCAGAAGCATTCGTTTCTTTACATAAGCGTCACGTTTATTCAGATAGATTGTCATAAGTATACTATGTCCCTAACAGCACAGAATATTCCTAAAATGTTCCTTGAATAATCCGGGGAATATTGGGAATGTTTCACTAAATATTCTGGGAGCATTCCATATACCGGTACAACGTCCCCCCTCTTGGAATATTCCTCAGGCATATTTCTGGTATATTCCATGGATTTTTTGTGGCACAGTCGGGTCACGAGTAGCAAGCTTGTATCCATTATCTGCCATGATGGCCGGAAGCAAATGCAAGGGACCAAATCTTATCTGTTTAAATAACCTCCTTAAAAGAATAATTTTCGAACAAATCGCCTAGATAAGTATTTTTCCTAAAATTATTTAGCTAAGCAATTGAATGAATGCAAAAATAAGTACTGCAATCATGACTGATATGAATATGTTTTGAAAGATTCCCTCCTCTGTGACACTTTCACATATGTTACTCACTCCCACCTTGAAATGTCATGTGACACTGAAGTTGACACCCCACTCTAAACAAAAAAAGTTACAAAATGTCGAAGAGAAACCTGGATATAAGATATAAAAAAATACTTTGGCTCACCATTATTCATTTTAAAATAGTTATTTACAGATTTTAGGGATCTCTTGTGTCATAAATTTGATCCGTTGTAAAGCAATGATAGGTCATTTATTTATTCTTTGAATATTCTCTACAACTGTAATATTTTAAATTTCATTAAATTTACTTTTTTTATTTTCTTATATATACTTTTATGTATTAGATATTCATTTCAAAAGAAAACATTGAATCATTACTATTATATTTCGTTTAAAAAAACGTGAATTTATTCTAGTGAAACTTTTTAAATATCTTTTTATAGAACAATCATAAAAAGAAAGAAATTAAATTCAAATTCCTGTTAAACGTCCTAAAAAAACATTGAAATAACAAATTTCTAGTACTAACACAATAAAAATATACTTGAAATTTTTAACGTTTTAAATTATTTTGACCTTAAATTTTGAAGTGAGCTTAAATAAATCAAAAATTTATGTGGATTCAAGTAAAGTTTATCATGATTTAAGGAAACGTAGGATGATTAATTTCTGAAATTCTGATTTTTACAGCTTAAATTCAGAAACTTTTCGCTGAAAAATTTGTTTCGATCTTTTTGGCTGTTTGGACTTGAAATTTCTGTATGAACTGCTGGAAAATTTGTCATAAGAGAATGAAGATACATGCATCCGTTTGATGAGGAAACGTCCATTCATTGCGTAAGGTCGACTTTTGAAATTTTAGACCCCATCCTCCCCTCCTTTCCTATTTCAACGGCTTGTAAGATTTTTGTGACCCCTCTTCTCCCTTCTTTCGTAAGATTAAATATTTTTACTCAATACATCAACCATATATCAATTTTTTCACTGTAAAAGAGAGCTCAAAAGATTTCAAGGGATTACAAAAGTTTTAAGATATTTCAAACGATTCTGAAGTATGACGAAAGGTTTCACAGATTTTAAATGATTTCAAAAGATTTCCAGAATTTGAAGAAATTACCCAGTGATATTTCATAGAGAATCTAAATTTTTCCAGGGATTTTAAGAGATTTTAAGGGACTTCAAAGAGTTTAAGGAGAATTCAAGAGATTTTACGGGATTTCAAGAGATACCGAAGGATTTTGACGGATTTTGAGGGATTTTGAGAAATTTGAAGGAATAAGGAGCGATTTCCACGGCTTACAAAGGATTTTAAGAGAATTCAAAAGATTCTAAAGTGTCCGGCTCGTGCCAGATTGCCCAAGTAATTGCGATGAAGACTTTGGTTCGATATGCCTCGACGGTTGATAGCAGGGATTTATTAGGTAGGGATTTTTGCTGATCTGAAAAATTTGGTTGAAAGTGGAAGGGAATTGCCGTGAGACTTAAAGCTATGTTTGTAAGTGTGCGGCAACTATGTAGCCTAATGCCTTGGCTTGGACTTTTGAACCTGCGAGGCAGAGGCCCACTCAGCATTTAGCGAGTTGAGAGTCTCGGTGTTTTCCTTACTCGTCATAATTTTCAATTTAATTCGCATCAAAATCGATGCAGGTTAGAATTTTCCACCTAGGATTCAATCCGATATATATTATTTCCAACCTTAATTTTGTACGTAGGAATTTAGGTACTTCTAGTGTTCAATCATTGCTGAGCAAGCACGTGGCACTGATTTGACGTCTCCGCGTGCATATGCTATCAGGCAGTATATACAGCAGTCAAGTCGAACGGCAGAGAGCGAGACGGACTTACGGTAGGAGGGCCTGAAAAGAGAAGGAGAGAGAGCGTAAGCATGGTCCGATCGAAGTACACAGGCTCATTGGGATCGACAACTGTATCATGGCTGTGCGTAAGAGAAAGACAGCGCTACGTAGGTCTCTTGACGGGAGGAAGACCGAGTACGGTTCTCGCGTGTGCACACGTATGACTACTAACGTGGTGTGCAAGTGCACCTTCGTTCCTTCGTTTTTAGGATGACTGCTTTACGTTACTGATTGTTGGTATTTTAACAATTGTTTTCCCTTTTATATTTCGATGTGTCCTAGTTCTCAGTGGAACATGCTAAGATCTTACGATGGTGTGATTAAGTCACACACACACACACGTGCACGCGCTTACGCGAATGCGCCTTTGTATTTTCCGAAAGGTAATTTTCCGTTGAATTTGGGAAACGTTCTTTCCAACGATTATCCTGAACATTAGTCTAAGAAGAGCAAAATTAATTCATTCGACTTTAGAATTATACACTGGAATTCCAATATAAGACCGACTTTGGTTCTTGCCTTAAATGGCCTTGGCCTTAAACCCGTGGGACTCGAATGTCAACAATCAGGGCCGTACGAACCATTTCTATTTGATTTTCGTTCGCAGTAAAAAATATTTATTAAATTTATTTAAATGTTTGTTTGTTTTGAAGGATAAACGCTGCCTCTTGTTTTCCTGCAACATTTTTGTAACACATAACGTAAACGCTGAAAGCGAGTGAAGCGAAGTGCGGACCGTGTGAACTGACGAAATTATGCGCTTGTGATACAGCTCGCTTTGTTAGTGCGGTACTGGACGAGTTTGCTGTCTTTAGAGTGCCGCTCTCTGTACGCCATGCACCCCTGATCCTCGAACGAAATTCTCGGAATGACACATTGCAGACTGACCTATTAGAGACTTTCAGTGTATATTCAAAACTAGAATATGCTACCGCGAGTAGTGAAATTTTTTTTTTGAACTTACAGAATTATCTATCATAATTAATTTAACTTTTTTCAATTCGACCGATTTCGAACTTAACTATTTATAGTTTTTAAATAAAACTTTAAAGCTAAAATATTTTTTCGCTGAACCTATGCAAATTAAATATTTTAAAAAATAACTATAATAAAGTACGATGGTCTGTCTGTCCACATTGAAGATTTTTTAGTTTAAATTTGAATAACGATTTTCATTACTTTAAAACATATTATAACAGTTATTATAAAATTAAAATGTTCATAATCAGACAATTTAAAACTAACAGCGTTTACAATTAAATAATTTTGATTTTGTAATATTACACCATTTCTACACATTTAAATTAAACAATTTCTGAATAATCAATTGTACATGTAAGCTTTTCAAATATGAACAATTTTTAATTGAGGATTTGAAAAATATTACTACTTAAAATTTAACAATATGTGATTAACAATATTTATAGACATTGTTAAGATTTCCAGATGCGTAAAATAATTGGTCGTTGTTAGGTTCCTGTTGCCCAACATGTGGCAGGTTTATTCTACGACTGCGGTGTTACGAGCGACTATAGGATCGCTCGTTCGTCACTAGATGGCAATATAACGTTGCGGGAAACATACGAATTTGAAAAATATATCAGAATATTGGGAATTAATATTAATAATCTCAGATTGCAGGAAATTAGATCA
>JAUMHM010049653.1:0-15076 GCA_032362435.1 Melikaiella ostensackeni
TATTTAATAGTATACATCCAAGATTACAGTTTACTGTTGAAATTGAAACAGAAAGTAGATTGAATTTTCTTGATTTGCCGTCAATAAAAACTGATGAAAATTATATAACATTACTGATTGCAACACAAAAACTATTTGTTCACGAAAGACACTAAATTTTAAATCTAATCATTCCATTTAAAACAAAATAGGAATTGTAAAGAATTTGATTGATAGAGCTCTTAAATTATCTCATCCAAATTTCCATGAAAGGAATACTGAATTATGCAAACAGATTCTTTTTCTCAATCATTAACTTATAACCTTCATTGACAAACATATGCATAATGAAATTGTTCAAATTAGGAGTAATAATCAGAAAAAAAACAATGTAGGAATTAAAATAGATTCAATAAGGTTGTCCTACCTTATTTCAGAAAAATTTCAAGTATCTTGAAATCAGTTTTAGGAAAATTGGGCTTACATACGAGATATATAGAGTTCCTTTCAAAAGCAATTTCATTGTAAAATTGGGCGAAGATAAATAAGAGAAACTTTATAAACAATATGTGATTTACAAATTTAAATGTAGACAAAGTGATGCTGTTTATATTGGGATAACAAGGAGATCACTTAGAAAAAGAGAAGAGTAACATAAAAATAATGCTCATAGAAGTGCAAGATGTTATTCGGTCCTTACAAAACATAGACTCACACATGGACATGACTTTAATTGGTATGATGTTTAAATTTTGTATCATGAGAAAAATAAAAAAAAAGAGAGAGTTCATGAAAATGAATAGATTGGTTCTAAATCAACCTACAAATTTATTACATACCTCTCGAATTTCTTTTAGACAATAAATTGCTTCGGAGGGATGTTAAAAACTGATAATATTTTTGAATGGCACTAAATTATGTCAAGAACATTTTTGCATTATTCAAAAGAGACTCTCTGTATGCAACGGTACAACTTTTTTTTACTCAAGGGAAATTTCCCCTCTATATCGTTTTTTGTAGTGTTATTTTATGTTTCGTTACTAAGAAAATAATATTTAAAAGTAGAAAATAGTGTTTACGGTAAAAACCTACACTGGTGGTTTTTGAATTTTAAACACAGATCGTTTATATAATTTACACTGTGGAAAAAATTACCCCTTCGTAGATCAACGAAAACAGGTTTGATACGATTAACATGTAAAAGGTACGATAAATCAATGTATCGACAAGACTGGAATCTCCATGATCGATAAATATAATTGCCTCCAGAAGTTATTATCAATGCAAGAGCCCTTAGAAAGTTTGCGAGAAGAAATTCTGGTTTTTGATTTTTTTTATACGCAATCTACGATCGGATTCTGTTAGCTTCAGTTAGTACATTCACATATTTATAGAAACACAAGAGTAACTGTATCAAACAAGAAATTATTAATTACTAGGTAAAAAATTGGCAAGAAATAAGTAAAGATATTATTTTCTGACGTTGAAAATCTCTGGATTATGCGCTGAAAAACTGATTATTATGTGAAATTATGCGACAAAAAATCGAATTATGCGTTGTAAAAATAAAAACAATTCTCTATAAAATTATCGAACTATTTGAGGCGAGCAAAAAAAAAGTTGTGGTTTGGCACCCGAAAAAAGAATAAAAATTGTTAATGCCCTCTGTTCGGTTTTTGAATTTAGAAATTCATCAAATTTTATCTATTGGCAAAAAATTATAACAAACTGTTTTTGGCTACAGTTTTCAGTATTGAACAACAATAAAAAATTTAAAAAATTAAAAATTAGTTGTGCACGATAAAATTGTATGAAAACGTAAAAAAAACACTTTTCCAAATTTAATTACTAAATTACATATTTGAAAATAAATTTGTACATGTCAAATTTAAAACTTCATCAGTTTAAATCGAAGAAACACGTATTTTGTTAGTACAAAGAAAAAATTGTACTTTTTAAAGCGTTCTCAAATTATGACTTATGCCATTTTAAAACGATTTAAATGCTTTAAAAACGACGAAAAGTTTTTTTCCATATTAACAAAATAATGACATGTTTCTTTGACTCCAACTGCAGAAATTTGACATACTGTTCAGCTTTGTTGAATTTTGTAATTAATTAACTAAATTTAAGAAAGCTTGTTTTTCGTACATTTTTAAAACATTAAAACTTGCTCAAGAAAATTCATTTTAAATTTTTTATAGTTCTTCACCACAAAAAACTTTGAATACAAATCCACCTTTTCTCTTTCATCTCAAAATTCATCTCTTTTGGTAGGAATTTCATCTTTCTTAGTTAAAAATTCAACTATTCGGTTGAAAATTCGTCTTTTTAGTAGAAAATTAATCCTCTTGTCTGAAAATTCAACTATTTGTCTGAAAATTTATGTACTTTGTTGAAAATTCGTCTTTTTCGGTAGAAATAGAACTTTTTGGTTAAAATTTCCAATGTTTGGTTGAAAATCAATCTGCTTTAGTCAATGATTCAAATATTTTGTTAAAAATTCGATTAAAAATTTATTTTAAATTTTTTATAGTTCTTCACCACAAAAAACTTTAAATACAATTCCATCTTATCTCTTTCATCTCAAAATTCATCTCTTTTGGTAGGAATTTAATCTTTCTTCGTTAAAAATTCAACTATTCGGTTGAAAATTCGTCTTTTTGGTAGAAAATTAATCCTCTTGTCTGAAAATTCAACTATTTGGCTGAAAATTTATGTATTTTGTTTGAAATTTGTCTTTTTTGTAAAAAATTAATCTTTTTGGTTAAAATTTCCACTGTTTGGTTCAAAATTAATCTGTTTTTGTCAATGATTCAACTATTTTGTTAAAAATTCGACTATTTTTGTTGATTTCAACTGCTTTTGATCTGAAAATTAAATCTTTTTTGATTGAAATATCAACTATTGCGTTTCTCATTGTGAATTCACATTCTTTGCTTGCAAAATTAAACTACATGGTTGAAAATTAACTTTTTGGTTGATGATTCATATTTTAGGGTTCGAAATTCAACTTTTTTATCGTAAACTCGTCTGTTTTGTAGAAAGTTCGTCTGCTTTGATTGAAAATCTAACAGTTTGGTAGAAATATTTTTTCTTTCTCAACTGAAAAATCTTTCTTGGTTGAAAATTCAACTCTTGCTGAAAATTTGTCTTTTTGGTTTAAAAATTTATCTCTGTTGGTAGAAATTTCATCTTTTTTGATTAAAAATGCACTCTTTTGTAGAAAAATTAATCTGCTTTGGTAAAAAATCAACTTGTTTGTTAAAATTCATATTTTCGAATTCAAAATTCAACTGATTTGAAGAAAATTCGTCTTCTCGGCTTGAAAATCAACAATTAGGTTGAAAATTAAACATTTTGTTGAAAATTCGTCCTTTTTGATAAATTTGAACTGTTTTTTATTTAAAATTTGAATCTTTTTTGATTGAAATATCAACTTTTACATTTTTCGTTGAGAATTCATTGTTTCTGGTTACAAATTCAACTACTTCATTGAAAGTGGAACTACTTTGTTAAAAATTCATTTTTTTGAGTTGAAGATTCATCACTCAATTCATCACTCACTAATTTTTTTAACTGAAAACTTAACTACTTCATTCTTGGTTAAAAATTTATTTATTTTTTTAGTTGAAAATCCATTTATTTGGTTGAAAAGTGATGTATTTTGTTAATAATTCGTCTTTTTGGTGGAAAATTGATCTTTTTGATCAAAATTTATCTACTTGGATTCAAGTGGAACTACTCTGCTAAAAATTATTATTATTTTTGTTAAAATATTCATCATTCAAGTTGAAAATTTGTCTGGTTTTGAAAATTTATTTCGTTTAGTAGAAATTTCAACCTTTCCATTAAAAATACAAGTGTTTGGTTGAAAATGATACAAAGATGTTTCATTTAAATTAGTATCAACCCAGTACTATTAGAGTTACTTCTGCAAACAAACAAAAATGAAAAAGAAAATTAAAAAGTTAAAAATTATTATTTTTGGTTAAAATATTCATCGTTCAAATTGAAAATTCGTCTCTTTGGTTAGAAGATTTATTTCTTTCAGTAGAAATTCCAACCTTTTTCATTGAAAATACAGCTGTTTGGTTGAAAAAGATACAAAGAAGTTTGATTTAAATCAGTATCAATCCAGTACTATAAAAGTTATTTCTACAAACCAACAAAAATTAAAAAGTTAAAAATTATTATTTTTTGATTAAAATATTCATCGTTCAAGTTGAAAATTCGCCTCTTTGGTTTGAAAACTTATTTCTTTTAGTAGAAATTTCAACCTTTTTCATTAAAAATACAGCTATTTGTATATACAAATTTTCCGACAAATCCAGGTTTTCCAAGTTTTCCAGGTGAGTAAACACCCTGACCATGTGTTATGTAGCGGGTACCCGCATTGTGACTGACACTAAATTCGATACATCCGACCACACCACATGAGGCTCTTGCTAATAATTCTGCAGTTGATGAAGCGTGCTGGATCGTGCAATGAGTACAGTAATTACATTGATTGGTCCTTCGAGCCGGATGTGAGATGGAGACTCGACAAAACAAGCTTTATCCGTAAGTAGTGTGTTCGACATGCAGCAGCGGGACGTCCTACATGTGATTATAAACACGCTATAATGTTGGCACTGTTTGCGATACAGTATACACGAACTCAAATTGCGATTCCGCCAATATAGCCCAGCATGGTCCTACTGCTAATCGCAGGATGCAGAATCAATTAGTTCATTCCGTCGGAATGTGATGGCAACGCCTTAAATAAAAATAACGCTTGTGGGTCGATTTAGAACCAATCTATTCAGATTATTCCATTTTTCGAGATGAAAAAGATAAGGATCCAAACTAATAATACATTTCTGAAAAATTAGTAACTTCTTCAAATTTTTTAAATATATTTAAGTAAAATAGATATCTTTTGGTAAATTGAATTAATCATTAACAACCTCAATTAAAAGAAATCTTAAGTATCCATAGGCAAGCCTGCAGATTGGAAATAATCTTTGCTTAATGTCTCTCTTTTAAAATTTCTTAAAGATCGAAATAAAACCTATTTTCTTATGAAAATTTTTGTGTACCAAAACAATTCTCACACTCTTTCTTTTCTCCGACTTTTTATACTACTGGGGACCAACATATTTCCAAGCCAATTTAGACTTTCTCATCAGGGGTAATTTATAGGACAACTACAGTTATGGATAATGAAACATATATTAATTATGTATATGTGCATGGCAGCTTTTTTGTAACCAAATTCAAATATATTTATTAAATTTATTGATATTCTCAATTAAAATTACTTTGTTATCTTTTTTTTGTTGAAGTCAAAACATACTTTCTTGTTAATATGAAATATCTTTTTTGGAAGAAACATGAAACTTACATCCTATCAATAATTTCTTCTGTAATGCATCCCATCTACGTTTTTACTAACGGAATAAATTCATGTGATACTCTTATACCGGACTTTCAGTAATATCTTTCATAAAAACACATTCCGCCAAATTTTTTTAAATCCATTACACTGAAAATTAGATTAACAAGAACATGAAAATGAGAAAAGATAAAATAATTTTCAAATTTAACTTCCTGCGTATAATATCCAGAATTTGGTAATCCAAAGTTTTGCAAACACTTCATCACAACACTAATTAAACGGAAATTTCAATTATTTTTCAAAAAAGTTTGTAAGGCTTGTTATTCAGGATCACAGTAAATCCTGAGATATCAAATGTGCTGCGGCTCAATTAAATCTTTCATTTAATATGAAAATGATCCAATCTAGTGAATCAAAACATCAACTAGCCTAACTTCACGATTTCAGCAACCGACGGTCGCATTGTTTTTTTTTTTTGCAAATAGGAGAAAAGAAGAAATTTCTTACTTGAATTAACTTGAAACGCTTTAAATCTCCGAAACTACAAGTAAGAGTATTTCATTTTTAACAAAATAGAGAAATTTTTAACTAAATAGATGAATTCAAACAAAAAACACGAATTTTCAACGAGAATTTTGAAAAAGATGAATTTTCAACCAAAAAGATGAATTTTCATCCAGGAAGATTAATTTCCTACCAAGAAAGACGAATATTCAGCAAAATACAGGAATATTCAACCAAAAAGTTGAATTCATCCAAAAACACGAATTTTCAACGAGAATTTTCAAAAAGACGAATTTGCAAGAAAATACCTAAATTTTCAACCAAAAAGATTAATTCTCAACAAAATAAATGAATTCCTATCCAAATAGATGAATTTTCAACCAAAAAGATAAATTTTCAAGCAGAAAGATTAATTTCCTAGAAAATAGACGAATTTTCAGCAAAATACAGGAATTTTCAACCAAATAGATGGATTCAACCAAAAAACACGAATTTTCAACGAGAATTTTCAAAAAGACGAATTTAAAACAAAATACGTGAATTTTCAACCTAGAAGATTAATCCTCAATAAAATACATGCATTCTTATCCAAATAGATTAATTTTTAACCAAAAAGATGAATTTTCAACCACGAAGATTAATTTCCTACCAAGACGAATTTTCAGCAAAATACAAAAATTTTCAACCAAATAGATGAATTCATCCAAAAACACGAATTTTCAAAAAGACAAATTTTCGAAAGGACGAATTTACAACAATATACATCAATTTTCAATCAAGAAGATTAATTTTCGAACAAAAAAGATAAATTTTCAACAAAATACATCAATTTTCCACCATAATTTTCAATTTTCAACTGAAAAATATGAATCTGCAACCAAAAAAAATGATTTTTTAACAAAATAGTTTCCATTCAACCAAAAAAGGTGAATTCTCAACTAAAAATGTAATAGTTTATATTTCAACAAAACAAGAGTTTAATTTTATTTTTGAAATAATTGAATTCAACCAAGAAAAACGAATTTTTAACAAAATATTTGAATCTTCGAACGAAACAAATTAATTTTCAATCAAAAAGGTTTACATCTTAACAAAATAATTAAATAATAACAGCTAAAGATAATTTTTCAACCAAGAACGTTAATTTTCAACTAAAAAAGGACAAATTTTCGTCTTGAGTGATGAATCTTCAACCAAAAAAAAGAGAATTTTTAACAAAGCAGTTTTACTTCCAACCAAACAGTTCAATTTACATCCAAAAAATATGAATTCTCAAGGAAAAATGAAACAGTAAGTATTTCAACCAAAAACAAAATTTTCATTTCAAATCTAAAACAGTTAAAATCAACCAAAAGGACGAATTTTCAACAAAATAGATGAATCTATGATTGAAACAGATTATTTTTCAACCAAAAAGATCTATTTTCAACCAAAAAGATCAACTTTCTACCAGAAAAGGCGAATTTCCAACAAAAAACATAAATTTTCAATCAGATAGTTGTATTTTCAACCAAGAAAATTTTATTCCTGCCAAAAAAGACGAATTTTAAGCAAAATACGTACATTTTCAACCAAATAGTTGAATTCTGAACCAAGAAGATTATATTTTTCCCAAAAAAGACGAATTTTTCAGAAAATACATAAATTTTCAACAAAATAATTGAATTTTCAACCAATAAAATTTCATTTGTACCAAAAAAAGAAGAAATGTCAACAAAGTACATGAATTTTCAATTAAATAGGGAAATTTTTTACTACAAAGAAAAAATTTCTATAAAAAACCGAATTTTTAACAAAATAGTTAAATTTTCGACCCAATAGTTGAATTATTAATTAAAAAATATTAATTTTCAAGCAAAAAGATGAATTTTAGCTAAAAAAATTATTTTCCAACAAAGTAGTTCCACTTTCTATCAAAAAAGATGAATTCTCAATAAAAAATGTAATAGTTGATATTTCAACCAAAAAAGACTTCAATTTAATTTATAAAATAACTGAATTCAACCAAGAAAGACAAATTTTCATCAAAATAATTCAATTTTCAACTAAAACAAATCAATTTTCAATAAAAAGGATGACTTTCAACAGAAAAATCAAATTTTAAACCGAATAATTAAATTTTTAACAGCGATAGATAAATTTTCAACCAATAACATTAATTTTCTACTAAAAAAAGACGAATTTCTAACATAATATATGAATTTTCAATCAATTGGTTGAATTTTTTACCAAAAAAAATGAATTCTCCGCAAAATACATAAGTAATAAACCAAATAATTGAATTTTCGATTTATAAAGATCAATTTTTAACCAAAAATGGAATAGTTAAATTTTCAGTAAAAATATCAATTTACAACCAAACATGAAAACAATTTTCAATCAAATAAACAAATTTTCAACCAAAAAGATGAATTTCCAGTGTAAGTGATGAATCTTCAACCAAAAAAGTGAATTTTTAACAAAGTAGTTTTACTTTCAACCAAGCAGTTGAATTTTTATCCAAGAAAGATGAATTCTCAAGGAGAAATGTAATAGTATTTCAACCAAAAATGATTTTTATTTAAAATTTAAAACAGTTAAACTCAACCAAAAAGACGCATTTCAAACAAAATAGATGAATCCATAACTCAAACGTTAATTTTCAACCAAAAACTTGTATTTTTAACCAAAAAGATTAACTTTCTACCAAAAAGGAGAATTTTCAACAAAACACATGATTTTTCAACCAGATAGTTGAATTTTCAACAAAGAATACAAACATATACACATACATACATATTATTTCAACCAAATAGTTGAATTCTCAACTAAGAAGATTATATTTCTACAAAAAAGGGGAACTTTTCTCAAAATACGTAAATTTTCAACAAAATACATGAATTTCCAATGAAATGGTGGAATTTTCTGCTACAAAATATAAATTTTCTATAAAGAAACGAATTTTCAACAAAATAGTTAAATTTTCAACCAAAAAAAATGAACTTTCAACGAGACTTTCAACTAAAATTATGAATTTGCAACAAAAAAAGTGAATTTTTAATAAAGAACTTCAACCAAGTAGTTGAATTCATATACAAAAGAGATGAATTCTCAACGCAAAATGTAATAGTCGATATTTTAACTAAAAACGATTTTAGTTTTAAATCAAAGACAGTTGAATTCAATAAAAAAAGACTAATTTTTAATAGTATAGATGAATACTCAACCGAAAAAAATTACCTCTCTACCAAACAGTTGCATTTTCAACAAAAAGGATGAAATTTCTATCAAACAAAATAAATTTTTAAACAAAAAAAATTAACTTTCAAAGAAAAATAGTTGGATTCTCTTATTAGATTCTATTGATTCAGTTCGCATTTAATGTTGAAAACGTGAAGAAGAGGGGAATATGGGAAAAACTATGAAGCTTACCATAAATAAATAGGAATTTTGATGATTTATAGACCAAAGAAAAATGGTTTAAATAAACACTGAAGTTCGCTTTTAATACTTTCAAAATATGATGTTAGAAAACCGGAGATTTTGTCTTATAAAATACTACGTTTACTTAATTAACAAAAATATATGTATGTGCAGCACCTAAATTTATAAAATCTTAGTGAGGTCTTTTTTTGAGGAGTTGAAAATTTCGAAAAAACACCTTGCGTAATTTTTGGATGACCACTGAGGTGCTATAAGGTGCTATAAGGTGAAACTTTTTTAAACGGGGCCCGATGGAATTTTTTTGCTTTTGGTCTTAAAACGTCCATAAGATTATTGACTGCAAAAATCAGTCCGGAAATCCCATATGCAAGAGCCTTGCAATTAAAGTTGATTCTGCCTCACCTTCAAACATTAGTGGAACTTATGCAAAAAAAAAGCTGATCCAAGACGATGATGATTATACGATCATCATGCTGATGATGATGATGATGATGATGATGATGATGATGATGATGATGGACAGTATTTTTAAATTGATGATCAATTATTGATGATATTATCTGAAGACGGTGTTATGTGTTGATGATGAACGAATATGATGATGGTGACCTATGATTGATAATAATATTGGCGGAAGATGATATTATGCAGACGGTGTTGTAATTTAATGATGCTATGATGACGAGATGTAATTGATGAGGATATTATGTGAAGATGGTGTTATGTTTTGAAGATGCTGCTGACTTATTATTGATGGTGAATCTATCTAAAGATGTGCAGATGATTTTACGCATTGATGACAACGATCTGATAAGGCATAATGATCTATGATCCATGATCATAACGATGAAAAGCCACTGTGAAAATTTTATGTTTTGAAAATAGAAATAAGATTCGATCGAATTGGGTAAAATATGAATATATAAATTTGACATTTGATGCTTGTATCAAATGTCAATTTTCACTTGTCAAGTATAAATTTGATACTAAATCTGGATCATTTTGATCAACTGAGTAACAGTTTGCTGCAAATCATTTCGATCCAACTTCAAGATGAGAATAAAACCCCAAAATTTTTCATGAATAGGAGTGATTCGATAGCAGAATCCAAGCTTCTTATTTGGAAATTTGTTTCTACATTAACAGAAATAAGAAATTAATTTGTAATCTTAAATTTTGTTGCATAGAGTTATGATATACCTACTATTAAAGCCAATAATCATATAGTAATTAAATCATTCTCAAATTGGTACGTGCAGTAGCTTCATCATTTTGAAATTCTTTTTATAGCTTCCGAGCATGCATTCGATTTATGGAACTTCGCAGAAACGATTACATCTGCTACATTTTATCTCCATATGTAGGGTATACCACTTTCTGTACTTTTTTGCTCCATCGATCTTCAATTTCTCTGACGAATTACAGTGAACACGAATTTCGAATTTTCACAAGAGTGATTATATATATAAATGGGAGATTTTACTGAATGGATCCTTTTCATTTCGACTTTTCTGAAAATTTTTAAATAGATTTTTCATCTTTTTTCCTGAAATGCATTCATACGATTTCCGAAAGTGAGAAAGTGATTCGTGCAAAATTAGTTCTCGAAAATATTGATATTTTAGGGGTTGTTTTGCACCACATCAGTTCACAGTGGGCCAGGAGACCCGGTACCGTGGTCAAAAGTCGGCAAACCTATCAAAATGTACAAAAATTAATTAAAATTAAGTCTGCATATAGTTTTTTGGATCGCTGATGGAACCAAAACCTCTTAAAAAACTTACGTAGAACCTAAATGAAAAAACTGCTTAAATTTAGTTAAATTCAGTGTATTTGGCATGGAAACTTTATAAAACATAAAAGTTCTGAGTTACACTTAATTTGGAGACATTATACGATTATGCGCTTCGCATAAACTGGAGGTCCTTACTTATAACTTTATAAGTTGTCCATAAATTTACAAATCATGACAATTTCTCGTTGCTAATACTATTTTAATAATAAATTTTGACAATTTTAAGACAAAATAATTTTTTTCTACAACAAACTGAGCTTCGCAGATGAAAAAAGCTTCGAAGATGACCGTAGGCTTTGGAGATGACCAAGTGCATAGATTTTCTAATGTTATAAGTAACGCGATTGAGTTAAACAATTTTCTTGTAACATATTTCAATATAAAAACACTTTTTATGATGTTTTATGCTCAACGGTCATAGTGTTTCAAATTATTTTGTTGTTCTCTAGAAAACGAGGCTTCGGAGATGAAATGGAATGTTTACTCGCGACAAAATAATGATTTCAATTATGCACGAAAAAAAATTTTTTTTCACATATAGAAATTAATGTGCGTTGAAAATAAATATAGAGGTCTGAACTTCAATTTCATGTATGATAAAGCTTCATATACATACTTTTAAGCATGTTAAAACTAGATAATGCAATGTTATTCTATTTTGAGGAAAACCTGAAGAAAAAATTCTAGCGCTTTTATTGTTAAAAAGGGTTATTTATAACTTTATAAGTTGTTCATAAATTTTCAAACTGAACCAATTTTTGGTTGCTAATATCATTCTTATAATAAATTACGACAATTTTAAGACAAATTTTTTTTTTTCTACAAAAAACTGAGCTTTGGCGACGAAAAAGGCCTCGGAGATGACCAAGTGCATACATTTTCTAATATTATAAACAACGCGATAAAGTTGAATAATTTTCTTAAAACATATTTCAATATACACTTTTCATGATGTATTATGGTCAATGGTCATAGTATTTCAAATTAATTTGTTGTTCTCTAGAAACCGAGGCTTCGGAGATGAAATGGAATTTTTACTCGCGACAAAATAATGATTTCAATTATGCAATACGAAAAAACTTTTTCACATATATAAAATAATGTAGGTTGAAAATGAATATGGAGGTCTGAATTTTAATTACATGGATAATAAAGCTTCATATACATACTTTTAAGCATGTTAAAACAAGGTAATGCAATGCTATTCTATTTTGAGGAAAACCTGAAGACACAGTTCTAACGTTTTTATTGTTAAGAAGGGTTATTTATAACTTGTCTTTATGAAACTTTAATAATACTTTTAATATAATAAATAAGTTGCATGTTTAATTTATTTCATCATGAAAGAAAGTTCGAATAAAAAATAATGAAAAATCAATCCTAATCAAAAAGTAAATTTGAATATAAAATGTGAAAAATGGTTTCAAGAATAAAATGTCATTCTGTTTTGAATTCTATAACCACATTGGAATAAAGGTACGTCATGTCTAATTTAAAAGTTCAACATGAATAAAAATATTTAAATTGCGCCAAAAATTCTTCAAATTTAAGATAAACTACTCAGTAGTAAGACGGCTTAACTAAACATTTAAATTTGTAAATATGAATAGGCCACTTTAATTTTCATCAATATTAACGAAATAGAAAATATTTTCTACAATGAAAATTAATACATGCAATTTACATTTTGCAGTCATTTAGAAAATTTTTATTTGAATAAAAGTTTATGAATTAGGGTCACCTTACACTAGAGAGGAGTGAAAATACTGAAATTAATTGAGCCGTTAGAGCTGAGGGGAAAAAATTTCAGGCTTGACATAAAAAAAGTATAAAAAAATTTTGAAATCACTCAAGATCTTCTGTTCTCTCTTTTTTTATTTGAAAATTCGAATCATGGAAAGTTAAAAAAATGTTCTATTGGTTAAAAGTTACTGCAAATTTTTTAGAGTATACTGTTTTGACCAGTGAACAATCATGAAAAATTAAAAATTACAAACAAAAAATTTTAATCAACTTAGAATTTTTTGAAAATGTGCAAAAAAACATGTTTTTTTCTTATTGAGTCATATGAACACATTTTAGAAAAACTGAATATGTCGAACCTGGAATTTCTTCAACTTGAACCAAAGAAATATATTATCATTTTGGTTTTTAGGAAAAAAATTGGCGCGATTTAGGAATTTTGGGATTTTCATGTAGTTTTGCGATTTTTGAATGTTTTAAACACCACGAAAAACTTTTTTTTTCATAGAAGCTAAATAACAATAAGTTTATTTGGTTTAAGCTGGAAAAGCTTCAGGTTCGACATACTCAAATATTTCCAAAAAGTTATACATGTTTTTTGCAAATTTTCAAAAACAATGACATTTTTCAATTTTTTATTTTAAATTATTATTGACTAGCGAAAACTACACATATAAACAATTCGCCATAATTTATGAACTAATAGGATTTTTGAAATTTTCAAATCAAAAAAGAGAATAGATATTTACACGCAGAAGAAATTTTGAGTTAAAAAAATTATTTTTCTAAATAAAACAACTACTTTCAACTTCGTATCGTGACGGAAATTTTTATTATTTTCCTAGTTAATTTTCGAAACAAAATAAACACGCGAAATTTTCGTTTAATTTGGACAAAAATAATTATTTAACATTTTTCCCTGATTTCTTGCTTTGAAAATCAACCAAGAAAGATGAATTTTTAACCAAAAATGATGACTTTTTTTAGAAAACAGTTGATTTTTAAACCCGAAATGATCAATTTTCACCAAAAACGATTAAACTTTAACCACGAATTGTGAATTTTCACCAAGTCGCTGAACTTTCAAGCCCAATAGATTAAACTTCAACAAAAAACAGTTACTTCTACAACTGAATAAATGCATTTTCAAGACAAGAAGAAGAATTTTTGAGAAGACAATTGAATTTTTAACCAGAAAATTTGGTTTTTCAACAAAAAAATCATTTTCAACCACAAAACATAAACTTTTAATAGAAAAAGATGAACTCTTAACCAAAAAAAGATGAATTTTTAACCTAATAGTTGAATTTGCTACCTGTAAAGATGAATTTTCAGCCTTAAAAATTTTAATTTTCCACAAAAAAGTTATTTTCAAACGATAAAGTTTAATTTTTTATTTAAAAAAATTATTTTTTACCCAAAAAGATGAATCTGAAGAAATAATATTTTCGACCAAATAGATGATTTTCTAACCAAATAGTTGAATTTTGAACCAAGAAAGATGAATTTGCAACCAATGGGTGGAATTTTCAAACGCAAAGGTTAAGTTTAAACCAAAAACCAAATTTTTCAAC
This sequence comes from Melikaiella ostensackeni, assembly GCA_032362435.1. Classification (NCBI taxonomy): domain Eukaryota; kingdom Metazoa; phylum Arthropoda; class Insecta; order Hymenoptera; family Cynipidae; genus Melikaiella; species Melikaiella ostensackeni. The sequence goes on from JAUMHM010049653.1 coordinate 14,399, forward strand.
CGAATAGTTGAAGTTTCAAGCCAAGTAGACGAATTTTTTAGACAACAATTGCATTTTCAAGCTGAAAAGTTGAATCTTCAACCAAGAAAGATGAATTTTTAACCAAATAGTTGAATTTTCAACCTACGAAGATGAATTTTCAATCAAATAGTTGAATTTTCAAGCCAAGAAGATGAATTGTTTAGAAGGTAGTTGAATTTTCCATCTGAAAAGTGAAATTATCAAAAAAAATTTAACCAAGAAAGATGAATTTTCAACCAAACAGTTGAATTTACAGCAAAAAAATAATTTCCAACCAAAAAGAGTGCCATTTTTAACCAAATAGTTGAATTTTTGAGTCAAGAAGATAAATTTTCAACAAAAGAGTTGAGTTTTCAAGCTAAAAAGTCGAATGTTTTGAAAAAAAATTGACTTTTGAACCCGAAAAGTAGAATTTCCAACAATTATTTCTCAAATGAAATAATCAAAAATCACGATTTAAAATAATTTTTTCAAATTAAATGACAATTTACGATGCGTAAGAATTATAGGTGGAAGTACTAAGTTTTATAACTCTCTCTATCCATAAAAAATCGTTACTAATAAGAAAAGTATCATTTAGTCAAGTAAAAACGTGATTTTTCTCCTTTTTCAGCTTTAATAAGAATTTACGATGCATCGGGACTTTTTGATTGCTGA
>JAUMHM010049699.1:0-15074 GCA_032362435.1 Melikaiella ostensackeni
TTTCGTCTACTTTGATTTATTATTAATTCTTCTTCTCCTCCATCCTTGACCTAGACTCATTTTTGAAACTAAGAGGTAGTGATCCGGTCCGCACTCAGAACCTCTCATAACCCTTGGATTCCTTACAAGCCCTCCTTAGTCTCTCTACCGTTACAACAAAGTCAGTCATACTGTGGATTCCGCCTTTGCACCAAGTATACATGTGGATCATTTTATGTCTGAACCAAGTATTTGTAATAAACAAGCCTTTTTCTGAGCGTAAGCTAATCAATTTATTCCCGTTACCGTTCGTTTTTGGGTCTCCGAAATGACACAATACCCTGTCGACACCTTCGCGTTACACACCAACGCAGCTATTCATATCTCCGAGTAATATTATTCTTTCGCCGGGATAGCAAGTACCTAATTTATCATTTAACGAGTCCCAGAAGATATTTTTCACATCCCTATTGTCACCATCAACTGGAGCGTAGCACACTATCATTTTGTAGGAAAGTATCCATAAAATCAAACCTTTTTAATTTTTGAAATTACTACTACCCCCAAAATTATTTCATCTTTTGTAAGTCTATCGGGGTTTATTGCATTCGGAATCGTTCCACAAAATGTTTGGGTAAATTTAGTTCACTTCTAACTTGTCGGAAAATCTAGAAGAATGCATAACAAAACCTATGGGTTATTATAGTAAAGAGCACTATTTATAAAAACAGTAAAAAACATCAAAGCCAAAAAAGTTAAGACATTTGAAAATCAATCTTTCAAAGCTGAGTAATAATCATTATCTTGGAAGCATTTAATACCGAAAATGCATAACTTCAAGCGCTTAAAGTTGCAAAATTATTAAAATTTGAAGTCCAGATAAATTAAATTTTATTCAGAACTTTTCAATTTTAATAACAAACACAAAAATTAAAGATTTTCCAAATTGATTGTTTAAAGGTAATTAATTTCAAAGCGGTCAAAATTGAATAATCTCAAATGGTAAACGTCAAAAATTGAAATGTTAAAAAGTGACCAAGAGCAAATTTCAATGTCTAAAAATGATGCAGTTTTAAATTTCAGCTTTTGAAGAGAAACAATTTCAATTTGGGAGCGATTAATGCCAAAAGATTCAAAAATTTTAAGCGCATAAAACTGAAACATTGGAAATCGTACACAATGTAAAAAATATATTTTTAAAAATGGAAAAACTGAATAATCTTGAATTTGGAATGTGAAAAAGTGACCAGAAACAAATTTTGAAGCCTGAAAATGATACAATTTCAAATTTCAGCTCTAAAATAGAAAAAATTTCAATTTGGAAGCAATTAGTGCTAAAAAAAATTCAAATTGTGAGTGCATGAAATTAAAATAATGGAAATTGCACACAATTTCAATATGGAAGCATTACAAATTTGATCATTTCTAACTGAAATACAAAAATATCAAGAATATTAAAATTCATTGTTCAAAATTGGACTACAGTTTCAAAATAAAACATTTTTAAATTACACGTCTAAAAAATTGATGAATTAAAATTTTTCAAAACTAGTTGCAATTTCAGTCTTGCGTGAAGGAGCGCCAAGCTGATAGAAAATATTACACATCAAATACAACAAAAACATAACTTAATTTCAGGAATATTCTAGAATATTCCAAAGGTTTTTAAATCATCAAAAACTTAAGTATCAAAATATTTCAAAACTCATCTAGAGTACATTTAATTATAATTTAAAACTAAATATTAAATAATTGGAAATATATACGAGATTTTAATGAAAATTGTAAAAATGAAGTTTTCCATGGATATTTTTCTACTAGATAACACAGCTTTTTATACTTTTCAATTTTCGGTGAGTGTACAGTTCCTATGTGGCATGTTCAATATTGTTTTCATTTTCTTCCTATTTTAATAATTTCTAATTATTTTGTAATTCTGATGTCTCGGGTAGGAAGTAACTAAATTATATTTAATAAGATATTGCTGAAAATATTAGAAAAAATTAATTAAAATAGGCTGGGAGGGATCCCAATGATTTTGTTACGACTTGTTACACACTAATTTATGGATGGCCCCTAAGTGATATTACTTTCTTTAAATATAAATTTGAAAACCTTTTTGAATTTTTATATTAAAAATGAAATCTTATAGTAAGCCGTTAATTTTAATGATCCTTATATTTATACAAGAACGTGATAGCTCGATTGTCACTCAGAGATTTTGTCCCACGTCTCCTAATAAAAAATTTTTTCTTCGTATCTTCAATCGTGCGCATCTATTTTAATACACAAAATCAAATAAAATGATTGAAATGACTGATTTCAGATAATAAATGGAATTCGTTTTAGTTCAATCTTCTAATCATCGTAAAACGGGGCGAAGCGCGGCGTGTGGGATAAGCCGGCTTACCCGCAACTTTATTTTTTATAATTAATCATCTCTTTGCCTGAGTAACAAATTTCAAGATTAGCAATTGTTTTCTTTTTCACAAATGTTAAACTTCAATTTAAGTCTCGTTGAAAATCTTGTTTAGTTATAACAAATAAAAAGTGCATTCATATAAGATTCTCAGTTTTGAAAATTCGGTTTGGTTGTGTAAAAAAACTCGTGTAAAACTTGACTTGTGGTAGTTTGTGGAAATTTGTGCAATGGATCATATTTTCTAGCACCCGAACAAGATTTATGCAAATTTTCTTATGAATACAATATTTTTTTCGTCTTGCAGAATGATTTTTGTAAAAATTTTTGTTTTTGTGGGCAAAAGCGGCTCATAGTATTTTATTATAAACCAGTCGAAAAATCGTTTCCTTTAATAATCATTCCGTTTAACAGATCAAAAATACATTTCAGAACGTTCAAAAAGTAGAAAATCTATCAGATTATAACATGTTTTGTAATATGCGACACTTACTAATACGTGATGTGCAGAATAAATCTGGTTATGTTCCAAATGACAATAAGCAGATTATTTAACGTTGACATACGTTTCAATAGCGTAATTTGCTTTAAAGTGATCAGAAAACTTATAAATAATTATTTTTTCTCTAAAGTTTTCCTTCGAAGCACTTTTTTAATACTTTTTTTTATGAGTGAGCGACTTAGCCCAACATTGTGGGGTAAAGTCGCTCACACTTAAAGGGATGATAAATACTTATTTATAAATTAAATGTATATTTGTCCTTCTATGTTACGAAAGAGGAACATATAGAGATTATGTATTTGAAGCATCAATAATTAATGTAAATTCCTTCTTTCACTTTATTGTAAAAAACCGAAAAAACGAGCCGCTTAGCCCCTTTTCTACGGAATTGATTTAAATAAAATAAATTTAATACTATATTAAAATTAATCAAATAACGTGAAACGGGGCTAAGCGGGACACACGAAAACTTGAATGAAGAAGCGGGTGTCCCGTTTTACCCCACATGTCCTGCTTAACCCCGGGTTACGGTAACCAAAATTTTAATATTAATTTTTTTTCAATTCAAGAGATAATATTTCGTAACTGTGTATCATGATCTTTACAAAATTTCATAAAAAATTATCTTTTTTTAGGGCGGAGGACGTTATCATTCGGAGGGGGACAGGCAGCGACGAAACAGCCATCGCACGTAGCATTCGGGTAATTAAAATGTTTCGAATTCTACAAAGACGAAGTTTAAAATTTACATTTGATGTATTCCAAACCGAAAGAATTTGTTCAAACTTATACAACTTATGATCCATAAGAAAAGAAATATAACTGCAATGAAAAAATAAATATCGATTACACAAATTGACGTACCAAATATTGAATAAGGAAATTGTTGAATTATAATAAAAGTTTGACAAAAGATTCAATTAACGAAGTATGGGAATAGGATTGAAAAAATTTCAGGAATCATACGAATTTAACTTCAGAAAACCTGATTGGTTGCGACACTGCGTGAATATGACTTACAGTGGCTGTTTCCAGTTTGTTCTTTGCTGAGATTTCAAAAAAATTCTAAACAAAATGTAGGTTTTTGAAGATTTCGAAAAAAGAAGTTTTTTAAAAATCTTGAAAGTTTAGAGGAAATTGAAAATATATTTCTTAAGATTTCTGGGGAAATTTCAATTGATTTGTTATTTTGAAAAATTACTTTTAAAAGATAATTGAAAACGACTTCAAAACATTTCAAATAATTTCCTAAAATTTCGAAAAAGAAATTAGACAATTTTAAAGCAGCATGCGCTAAAAATTTAAGAAAAAATTCGAATCATATTAATAGATATTTTGAAGGTTCAGAAGTTTTGAGAAGATTTTTTTTTAAATTGAAACAAAATGTAGATTTTTGATGATTTTGTAATAAAATTTTGAAGCTTTTTGAGGATTGTGAAAAGTTTCAAGATAGCAAAGAAATTTTTTCAAGATTCCTGGGAAAATTTCAAATGATTTCTTATTTTGAAAAATAATTTTTAGAGAATATTTAAAAACATTTCAGTCATTATAGAAGATTTCCAAAATTGTCGAAAAAGAATCTCAAAGATTTTAAGTCAATTTTTTTTATTTTACAGGATTTAATTTAAAAATTCAGAAAAATTCGTATCACTTCAAAAGATATTTCGAAGGCTCAGAAGTTTTTAAAAGATTTTAAAAAAAAATTTAATGTGAATTTTCGAAGATTTTGAAATAAAATTTTGAAGCTTTTTGAGGATTTTGAAAGTTTTCAAGACAATAAAACATTTTTAAGATTCCTAGCAGAATTTAAAATAATTCTTTATTTTGAAAAATAATTTTAGGAGAATATTTAAAAACATTTCAAAACATTTCGAAAGATTTCCAAAATGGTGAAAAAATAATCTAGAAGATTTTAAAGCAATTTCTTCAATTTTTCAGAATTAAAAAAAAAAGTATGAAAAGTTTGAATCAGTTTAAAAGATATCCAGAAGTTTTGAAACATTTTCAAAAAATAATTTAAAATTTAAGTAGATTTCAAAATATTAAAAGCGAAATGTAGATTATTGAAGATTTTGAAATAAAATTTTGAAGCCATTTAAAGATTTCGAAAGGTTTTAAGACAATAAATTTTTTTTAGGATTCCTGGGAAAATTTTTGATGATTTCTTATTTGAAAAAAAAATTTTTTTAGAGAATATTCATAAAAATTCAAAACATTTGGAAAGATTTCCAAAATTATCAAAAACAAATCTGTAAGATTTTGAGACAATTTTTTCAATTTTGTAGATTTTTTTTTTAAATTTTAGAAAAAATTCGAATCAATTTAAAAGGCATTTAGAAGTTAAATGATATATTTTCTGGTTTTTCGGAAGATGTCGATTTCAAATGACCTAAAGTATAAAATTGTAAAAAAGATTTTTTTTAATTAGCATTAGGGTCAATAATTATTATTCCTTATTTTTATTTTTTATTTATTAATTCTTGTGAGTATCAAGCTTTTCAAATAATACAAAAAATCTTTTTTATGATATTTACAAGGCTTAGAAGTTTTGAAAAGATTTTTAAAAAACTTAAAATTTGGAAAGATTTCAAAAAATTTAAAACAAAATGTAGATTTTGAAAGATTTTGAAAAAAAATTTAGAAGCTCTTTAAGGATTTTGAAAGGTTACAAGAGGATAAAACAATTTTATTCTAAGAATCCTGGAAAAAATTTTAATAATTTTTCATGTTGAAATTCAAATTTTAAAGAAAATTTAAAAATATTTCAAAACATTCCAAAAAGATTCATAAAAATGGGACGACTGGAAAATTCCGAAAAATAAAATTCTCGAAACTGTAAAATTCCCGAAAAAGTAAATATATTCGAAATAGAAAATAACTGAAATTATAAAATTATCGAAATGAAAAATTTCCAAATTACAGAAGTGTGGAATAATAAAATTTCTGACAGTTTATAGTATTACCGAGTTTGTAAATTCCCGAATCTAAACAATTAAAAAATTGTTTGAATAATGAATAAATAATCAAAATTAAATTCAACAATTAAATAAAAATATGTTTATGAAATAACATTTTTTATTTATTATTTTATTATTTAACAATTCTTGGCAATTTCACAGTGTCGCAGCAATTTTTTTCGGGAATTTTAAAATTCGGTAATGTCATAAATTGTCGGGAATTTTGAAGAATTTAATGCTATTTTATTTATTCTGAAAGATCTTTCAAAATTGCTGGAAAAAATCAAGTCAGCTCAAAAGATATTCAGGAATATTTCGGAAAATTTGTAAAATATTTTAAAATTTCATTTCAAACTTCTAAAAGTCTTAAATATCTTTTAAACTGGCTCAAACTCCTCCTAAAATTTGGTAAAATCCTGTAAAATAATAACACTTTCTGGAAAATTTTCTAGATTCTTTTTCGACATATCTGAAATCTTCTAAAAAATTTTTGAATTTTCTCAATAATTTTGGGAAAATCATATTGATATAACCTTGGAAACAAACTTATAATACTTTCCTAAAATCTAATTCAAGCTCGAATTTTAGTGTTCAAAAACTTTAAGCAAGTAAATAGTTCTTGAAATTTTAATTTTGAGTTAAAAATTATTTTTCCCCTCAAATCGTTCACTAGACGCGCGCGGTTGATGATGCTAGTTAATTTAAATTTCAGGTGTTTCCTTGTACGAGATATTACATCACATTAATTAAAAATCTCGGGCCGTAGGTCAAGGGTCCAATGTGAGGTTTAAAGTGCAAAGGTCAGAAGTAGAGAAGTCAAATAACTGAGGTCACAGGTGAGGGGTTAGCGGTCAGGGGTCAAAGCTGAGGTGTTATAGCTGAGTGGTCAAAAGTCAGGAGTCAAGGGTTGGGGTCACAGGTCAGAGGTCAAATCTGAGTGGCCATAGATCAAAGGTCAAAATTCAGGAGTTTAGGTTCGGGGTCATAGGTCAAAACTGAGTGGTCAAGGATCAGAATTCAAGAGTTAAGGGTCAGGGTCATAGGTCAGAAGTCAAATTTGAGTGGTCATAGGCCAAGGGTCAAAATTCAGGATTCAAGGGTCGGGGTCATAGGTCAAATCTGAGTGGTCAAGGATCAGAATCCAAGAGATAAGGGTCAGGGTCATTGGTCAGAAGTCAAATCTAAGTGGCCATAGACCAAGTGTCAAAATTCAGGATTCAAGGGTCGAGGTCAAAGGTCTGAGGTCAAATCTTAGTCGTCGTAGGTCAAGGGTCAAAAGTAAGGAGTTTTGGTTCGGGGCCAAAAGTCAGGGGTCACAGCAGAGATGTCGTAGTTGAGTGGTCAAAAGTCAAGAGTAAAGGGTCGATGTCAGAGGTCAAATTTGGGTGGTCATAAGTCAATAGTCAAATAACTGAGGTCACAGGTGAGGGGTCACAGGTCGTGGGTCCAAGCTGAGGCGACATAGCTGAATGGTCAAAAGTCAGGAGTCAAGGGTCGGCGTCATAGGTCAAAGGGCAAATCTGAATGGTCATAGGTCGAGGTTCAAAATTCAGAAGTTGAGGGTCAGGATCATAAGTCATAGGTCAAATCTGAGTGGCCAAGGAATCAGAATTCAAGAGTTAAGGGCTAGGGTCAGAGGTCAAATCTGAGTGGCCATAGGCCATGAGTCAAAATTCAGGATTTAAGGGTCGGGATCATAAGCCAGAGGTCAAATCTAAGTGGTCAAGAGTCAAGGGTCAAAAGGAAGGAGTCAAGGGCCGGGGTCAAGGGTCAGAGGTCAAAGCGGAGGTGTTATAGGTGAGTGGTCAAAAGTCAGGAGTAAATGGGCGAGGTCACAGATCAGACGTCGGGTGAGTCAAGGGTCGGGGTTATAGGCCAAAGATCAAATATGAGTGGCCATAGGTAAGTGGTTATAAAAATCTGACTGAAATAAAAATGAATTCTTTAATTTCATTTCAGGCAAATCTTTCCATTTTTAAAATATAATAATAATGAGTAAGAAGAAAAGAGTCTTGAATTAAAATTTCAATTTTTGATCTGTAAACATCTTAGAGCTCGATATAGAGACCTAGGCCTGAGCCAGAGCGCTAAATGCTTTGGGTGACGACAAAGTGTAACGCATTGAGTTCTTTAGTCTTTACACCGGACGCTAGGCGCATGCTTTAACTGCGTAAATGGAGACACTGTGTACGATGAGAGGAAGAGAGACCGGACGCTTGCTTATCTCCACTTCTCTCTCCCTCTCATCGCTCCCCACTCAACCGCGCTTCACCCTGCTCATCTCCCTCTCATCGCTCTATCTGCGCTTCGCGCGTCATGATGATATAATGCATGCAATCTTGTGAAATCACAAAAGAATTGTTGAAATTTTTGTGAAATCTTTGAAATCTGAAATTTTTGAAAGATTTCACAAAGATTTATTTCTTCTCCGATTCATTTAAGATTTTAGTTTGATTTAATGGTTATCGAAGATGTTTCCACATAAATTTGTCTTGGGTCGTTGTTTATGACGCATTTTTCACTTTTTTCATTGTGTGCTTAAAATTTTTTTATTTATTTTTGCATTGAAATTTCACATTTCGAGAGCCTAATTTGGACTATTCCAATTTTAACATTTCGATTTCTGATTCTCTCGACTGTTTAATTCAGTTTGATATTAAAACCCTCAACTCTCAAATCCGGATGATTTAAAAGTCTCTAAATATTTAAATCCCTAATCCCTTCTTAATCCCGTAAGTAAAATCCCTAACAACTCGGCAAAATGGAACAGATATCGAAAATCGCACTTTATCGGTTAAGTGATTTAGGTAGAGCCAATGCCCAACATGAAATTTTCAGTTGAAAGCCCTATTTACCGTAATCGATTTTAGAGCCCAGGCACAATAACGAGGACTTAATTTAGTTTACTGTATCAATAATACAATTAAGCTTGCCGATGGACTATAATCATTAGCTATGAAATCAGTTGACCCTAAACATTTCTCTTCACAATTAGCCATATAATAGGAATCAAAAATTACTTTTTGCATTTTAGCCCCATAAGTCTGTTTTATAGGGTCCCAAAAAACCCCCATAAGTTAAAAATTGGGTTTTACGAGTTTTTGGCGCTCATAATAATTTTTTGCGGTTTCATTTGGTACAAATTGTTTATAATACACAATATATTACTCCATACTGATGATTATATGTTTAAATAAATTGTTTAAACAATTTCATTATTGTTTGTAGTAATTTTCTCTTAGAATAGAGTTAGAAAGTCCCGGTTTTTTTTCGAATTTTTCAACTTTTCAGTTAGAGCGAGGCAGTAATCAATTAAAGTTAACAAAAATAATTGTTTCAACAATTTATTATAATTTATTATAATATACTCTTAGAGTAATGATAGAAAGTTGCGTTTTTTTCTGAAATTTTTCATTTTTTGTTTTCACTTTTCAATTATAATGTGGTGATAATTAATGCAATTTAACAAAATTCTCTTATAGTAATGCTAGACAGTTGCGGTTTCTTCTGAAATTTTTGACTTTTTGTCCACTTTTCATTTAGTGAGGTAATAATTAATGCAATTTAGCAGACATTGAAAATTAATGTTTTCAATTGAAAATTGATCTTTTCTGCTTGAAAATTTATGTATTTTGTTCAAAATTCGGCTTTTTTAAATAAAAAATCATCTACTTGGTTAAATTATCAACTATTACATGTTTCGTTGAGAATGCATCATTTTTAATTGAAAAATCAACTACTTGGTTTAATGTTGAACTACCTTCTAAAAAAATTAATTTCTTTTTTCATTAAAGATTCGTCATTTTGGTTGAAAATTTAACTATTTGGTTGCAGAATATTCATCTTTTTGTCTTGAAAATTCAACAATTTGGTTGAAAATTAACTTTTTTGTTGAAAATTCGCATTTTTTGTTAAAAATTCAATTATTTCTGTAGAAAATTAAAGTAGTTGGTTAAAAATGAAACTACTTGCTTGAAATTCAACAGTTTTGTAGAAAATTAACATTTTTGTTGAAAAATCATGTTTTTGGGTTAAATTTTCAACTGTTTTGTAGGTAATTCGTCTTTTTGACTTCAAAATTCAATAGTTGTGTTGAAAATTAACGTATTTTATTGAAAAATCGTCTTTTTTGATAGAACATTAATCCTCTTGGAAGAAAATTCTTTTTTTTGGGGGGTGAAAATTTAACTATCCGGTTAAGAATTCTTTTTATATAAAATTTACCTCTTCGGTTGAAAATTTAAATTTCGTTGTTTCTTTAATTAAAAATGAATTTGATCTGACAATTTAACTATTACATTTTTGGTTCAAAATTCAACTATTTGGTACAAAGCTCATGTGTTTTGTTGAAAATTCGTCTTTTTGGGTAGAAAATTAACTTTCTTCTCAAAAATTCAACTTTTCCGGCTTAAAACTCAACTTTTTCATAAGACGTTCGACTTATTAGCTTGAAAACTTATCTCTTTTTTGAAAAATTGTCTTTTTAGGTAGAATATTAATCTTCTTTGTTGAAAATTCATCTAATTGTATGAGGATTGAACTATTTTGTTTAAAACTCGTTTTTTTGCATTGAATTCAACTGGTTGAAAATTCGTTTTCTTCTTTGTTGAAATGTAATTTTTAAAAATGAAAATGTAACTGTTCCATTTTTGGTTGAAAACTTATGTTTTTTTATTTGAAAGTTCAAATACTTGGTTAAAAATTCTTGTGTTTGTTGTAAATTCGTCTTTTGGTAGAAAATTATTCTTCTTGGTTGACAATTCATCTTTGTAGATTAAAAATTCTTCCATGTAGTTCAAAATTTTATTATTTTGTTGGAATATTAACTGCCTTCGAAATAATGCGTCTTCTTTTGCTTGTAAAGTTAATGATTTGGTTAAAAGTTCAACTATTTTGTTAAAAATTTGTCCCTTTCGCTTCAAAGTTCAACTTTTTGGTTTTTAATGCAACTGTTTAGTGAAAAATTAATATATTTTGGTTAAAAGTTCGTCGTTTTGGGTTGAATATTCATCTCTTTCGGTTTTAACAACCATAGTCGTAAAAAATTTGCTTCGAAAAGATTCAAATCGTAACTTTCTATAAGGATCTTTTAAACCATAAGAGATACGTAAAAACAGACAAAGATTTTGGTATCTTTCTCGTGAAAGTATTTCGGTTTGGGTTTTGTCTTGATGGCAGGCAATCAAGACATTTTCACAGCTTGTTGAAGACGTTTTGAAAGTCTGACTTATGAGACGGAGCTAGACTTTATTTATCTCTTGAACCAGAAAAAAGGTTTTCAATGCCCACCTCCCTTGGCGAAAAAAGTCATTAATTTTCCTTAAAGATTGAAATAAAATCTATTTTCTTATGAAAATTTTTTGTGTACTGAAAAAAGACACCCAAAAAGTTCACAGTTCAAAAATAGACTTAGTGACTACCTTTTTTTTGGCTCATTAGAGACAGATGTACAAAAAATGTACACAACATGAAGAAAAAAGAAAGAGTCAACCAAAACATCCTCACACTCTTTCTTTTCTCCTTTTTTTTATACCATTGGGGACCCAACATGTTTTGAAGCCAATGTAGACTTCCTCATCAGGGGTAATTTATAAGAAAAACAACAAGTATAAAACTGATAAATTAGAAAAATATTGTTTTTACCTGAGCATGAAGAGATGTGATTGATAGTCATTTTAGTTTTTTTGATACATATTTTATACATTACTTGAAAACTTAAAATTTTGACTTCAACGTCTTGAAGACAAAATGGGACGTCTTGAAGACAAATCCAAGACAAAATATACATCCGGAGTAAAAATTCTTCGACTTGGTTTCGACTTGAATTGCCCCCCAATCAAGACATACTGGAGACGAAGTGAAGACGTCTTTCGATGTCTTATTTTCGAGACGAAGCCAGACTTTTTTCATGTCTTGATACAAGTTTCTACGTCTTGAAGACATATATTTAGTCAAGCGTTCACAACTTGAAGACAAATGATTATGTCTTGAGTCGAATTTTTATGTCTTGAGACAGTAAGAAGGGGGCGACGTTCAATTCCGCACCAGATACCTGGGTGCCGTTCCCCCACTACGCGGCTTCCCCTCTTCAAGTCGAAGTTCTCTCACCGACCCTCGGTCAGCGGGAGCAATGTTGCACGCTAGACTTCCTGATTAAATAAAAAATTATTATTTTAAAATAAAAGCCTACTTCTTCATTTCACAAATCGTTATTTTTACACTTACTGTAATTAATATGAATACAAAAAAAAATGTTTAATGCTGACCTGAAATAACTTTTTTCTATTCAATTCAAAATCGAATAATTCAGACCTTTTTATTTTCCCTCATGAAATGTATGTTTATTTCCACCCATAAAATGTATGTTTATTTCGTATATTTATAAAATACAATCTCAGAAGATTCATTAACAATAAAAAATCAAAGTATACACATTATATGCTTGAATTTTGAGTTTGAAGAGCAAACTAGAAAATCAGAAAATGTTTCAAATTGAATAATATATAATTAAAATGTTCATAATTAGACAACTTTTTAAACTTAAACCTTTAAAACTGATCAATTTCTGAGTTATCAATTGCAGTAGTTTCCAATTATCCAAACAAAATAAAAAAGGTGAAGCATTTTTCAAAAATTGTAGTAAAAAAACTGAAAATATTGAAATCTTACAAGATTCTTGAAAATTAGGCATATTATGTTGATTACGAAGAAAAATACATGTTTGCAAAGGTCTGAGAATTTTCCAATTTTTTAATCCTCATTTAATTCAGGGTCTGGCCATTTTAAGTGCCAAAATCTTCTAATTTTTTTTAGGTAAATTTTGAGTGCGATAAAATTTCTACATGGTTGAAAATTTAATTCTTTTGTTGGAAATTCGTCTTTTTAGTTTTAAAATTCTTAACGCGTGACGGTAAAGCAGAGGCCACGTTTCAAAACCTATTTTTTCTTTAAGGGAATAAGAATTCCAGGACCATGACCAAAATTCATGGACATTTTCAGGTTTTTCCAGGTAAAAAAAATTCAAGGACTTTTCCAAGTTCTCGAGGATTTATGATTTAATTGATTTAAATGATTCAATGACAATCTTTTGATATGAACCATTGACGATATTTTTTGAGTCAAAATAACAATGAGTATGGTTTTTTGAAGCTTAAAATATGATAATTATAATTTTGTTGTTATGATTCTTTATAATACAACTAATTACCAGAATAAAATTCTTATTTTATTGATTTTTTCGCGCCCTTGGTTTGCATATAGTATTTATCTTTTTAATTTTTGATTATCTAAATTAATATTGATAAAACATCAATTAGTTCCATACATATATATACATATATACATATTTATTTATTTATTAAGATCATATGTTTAGAAATCATCATCAAGTTTCAAAACATTATGATGTTAATGAGTTTCCTAATTAGGCTGAGCATGAGATCATTCATACTTTTGCACTGGGAATGTGAAAGGATTTAAGGGTGATTTTGAGCAATAAACTAAATCTATGAAGTTATTTAATGAGTTTCCACATCTAGAAAAACTTGAGCTTCTGAAATTTCCCCGCACCAATAAATCTGAGTTACCGCACTAAATTTTAGGAAAATAAACTGGAATTAGGCTGATCCTGAGACCATGTCACATGAAATTGAACATTTATTCTTTAATTTTGTACATTTGAAGGCAAATAACATATCGTTGGAATTGTCGTCATTCGTAGATTTCGAATATTATGTTTCTAAATTACCAAGTGCTCCATTAAAAATTTTTTATATTTCGCACCTGAGTCCTCATTAGGCACAAAGGTCTCCCGCTGACCGAGGGTCGGTGAGAGAAGTTCGGCTTAAAAAAGGGGAATCCACGTAGTGGGGGAACGGCAGCCAGCTATCTGGTGCGGAATTGTCCCGTGCCCGCCGCGGACGGTTGCTTCCCTCGCGCGAGTGTCCCATTGTTTGAGGATTAGACTCTGTATACAGAAGTTAAAATTTTGTACAATATTGTTCAATCGAATTTTTATACGCTGTATCAGCTTCCTCATTTTATTACGAGAAAATGTAAAAAAAAAGTAGAAAATCGGTTCATATCTTCAATCGCTGTTGAGCTTTAGAAATTTATTTTCTTTTATCTTAATTTTTTATTTTTTGTATAAATTATTCGGGATACGAAAAATAGTCTCAGACAAATGTTTTCCATCTATGGTTTCTTTGACTGATTCAAAAAATAAAATGTAAAAATTTCAATAATTGTAGGCTAAAATCGGGCTCAAAGAAACTTTGTTTTAAAACTTGTTTAATGTTCTTTTTACATAAACTATGGGTCAGATGCAAAAATGCGCAATTGAAGTTTTATGCGTGTTACCATAATCTACTTAATTTTGAAAACGAACCTGCAAAATATCCATAAGCAATGCAGAAAAATCGATTTTTATGATATGCTTTTTTTGTGTTTTTTGCAAAAACTATCAGGCGGACCAAAATTTGCATACGACAAAAATGGTTGGCATTAATAACACCTAATAGTTTCAAAAACAATTTTGTGAAAATATTGATAATTTTAGGAGATATAGTATGATTTCTAAAAAAAATTTTAATTAACAATATCTAGAGAATGATCATGAATTCGCGAAAGCACCTCATACCGTCGGATTCAGGAGGCCATTCTGCACAATATCCACTAAAAAAATTTCGGGGACATATTAAAGAAAAACTTTTCTCGAGAAATTTTTCTCGCGCGCGAGAAAATTTGTCTGCGAGTTATTCCACATCTGGGGACGGGATACTCAAGGTAAAGTCTCGGGTCCATTGTGGCCTCACAGCGGATGTGCCTGTTGTGATTGCCTCGCGCGACCTTCCTATTGTAAGAGGATGAGAACCGGTTGCGAAAAAGTAAAATTTTGTAAAATACTAATAAATCGATTTCAATAGGCTGCTTTAGCTTCATTAGATTAGGACGAGAAGATTAATAAAAGGTAGTTGAAAATCGGTTAATATCTTCAGTGCTATTTGAGAGTAATTGTACTTTTGTACATGCACTCAAAGATTTCCTGTATTACTGTTAATTAATTAATTTTAACGTTGATTTTAACATTAATTTTAACATTAATGTTAACCGATTTCCATTAACATTTCTCTTACTCTTTTCTAGTGATTTGAGTAAATTTTATTCAGTTGATTAAAATTGTTTGTTCGAACTTCATTTTAAAATAATAATAAAAGAT
>JAUMHM010049759.1:0-15072 GCA_032362435.1 Melikaiella ostensackeni
TCCAGAAGATAAAAACGTCTTCGTTATTCTTTTTCATTATTAATACTAATTTCCTTTGGGTGCCACGATCTCTGTCAGCGCCAATCGAAAATTCAGTTTTCGTCTAGTTTCCCGCAAAAGTTTTCCTCCTTTTTAATTTTTACATATTATTCTCCGATTAATCAGAAGCAACTACTGGCGAACGGGAGAGATCCAGGATACGCGTGCTTTTTATTTTGTCTGCTCTTGCCTATGAATTGAGGATCAACCGAGCATGCTTAGGGAAAAGAGAAAATGGTAAAGGAACAGGGAGTTCGAGGGCTCAGGCTATCTTATGGTCGTAAGATAATAATCAGGAGATTGGAGGAGGGGGCTTGCGAGGTGTGGACCCATTGAGACTCACTCGAATTGGCTTCGGCTACGTCCGGGGGAGTTGTAAAGTGAATTTAGCATAAACTCATGGTAAAATGAAAACTCTCTAGGTTGAATCGTAAAAAGCCAGCCTTGCGAGACAAACCCCTAAAAGAACTATATTGACACTTCAAGGCGAGAGCAGGGAAGGAAATATAAACGTTATCCTCGAGAAGGCACTGTTTCAACGCAAAACGAGAGAGATCCGGAAATGCAAAACGCATCTGTCATATTTTTCATTACGCTGGATGAAGTCAAACGACCAGAGCACTAAGCAATCACGGGCCTGCAACCTAGAAGAGAAATTCTAGAGGTAAATCGGCCGACGGCAGTATAACCGACAAGGCGCAACGTAGGAGGTTCAGCGGATGAGAGTCTCACTTAATCAGCATCAGCCAATGAGCGCCTGGGTCTTGGCCAGTCGCCGTACTCCAGGATGGCGGATCGACTCGTGCTTCTGTCCAAGCAGCGCGTGGCATCAGTGGGCAGTCGCACGAATCGGGCCACATGGTAGATGACACGGGCGACGGCAGCAGCCGAATACAAAAGCGCGCGCGCCTACTCTTCACGATCCTTGGATCAAAAGAAGAAGGAAGACGACAGACGGCACTTCGGCGAGTCGTGGCTTGGAGGCCGTACAGAAGTGACAGGCTGTCGACAGAAAATTTAAATAAAGTAAAAACGACATGGTCGGAAAACTACTAGCCTCCATTTCAAAGTGGCTGCAAGGTGGGTCTCCTCTTCATACTCATTGGCTGATGCTGGTTAAGCGGGACTCTCATTCGCTCAACCTCCCGCGTTGCGCTACGCCGTGTATACTGCTGTCGGGCGGTTTGCCATTAGAGTTTCTCTTCTAGACTGCAGGCCCATGATTGATAAAAGCTTCAATCGTTTGTTTACATCCAGCGTTATGAAAAGTGTGACAGGTCCATCCTGGATCTCCGGAACTGTCTCGTTTTGTCTTGTTACGGTGCCTTCTCGAGAATGACGTTTATGCCAGCAAAGCAAAGCTGAAACTATAATATTTTTACGAAAGCTAGGTTCCTAAGTGAGAATAACAGAATGAGCGGCAAAATGATACAGGTAAAACAAATTATAATAGTCTTTCGTGGCTGAGGCTCTGAGAGTGAGTTGACTCTTTGCTTGGAGTCATTCAGAGGTTAAGCTTCTGCTCCGGCGAAACTCGATGAGTTTTCACTTCAACGTGGGTTTATGCTGCATCTACGTTACAGCCAGTAAATCCTGGAAAAAAATGTATCTACTGCAGCCCCCCCCCCTTCCCCAACATGCGCTTGGCTGCAACCCAGTCTGCTTATGGTGGGGTAAAAAACTAGGCTGTTCAATATGTCAAAGAAGGCATACTACTCTCATTAAAGCACTTGATTGCATCATAAAAATGCGTCTGTAACTGATGATATACACCAGGATAGCACCGTGTAGAATATCCATTTTGGTACAGTAATCCAACTATAACAGAAATACCTTTGATATTGGGCTGTAACCATTTAAGTCTGAGATAACATTATTTTTAAAGGCGTAGTGATGTGGTGACTCCATCTTCCGCAAAGTGTCGGCTCTCGCAATCAAACTGACCACCATACTGGACTCAGTACATGTAAGTGGCTTTTAAAGTAGGTCCTTTATAGGGACCTATGAAAGTTTCAATAAATATAATAATATAATTATGATCCATCCGAAGATTTTCCTGCGTTTTCGTTGCGGTAGGGCTTGAGCTTCTCACTTTCAACTTTGATGGCTATGTTGGTAGTGGCATTGCTATTGACAGAGTTTGCCATGCCAGACAGGCTAAGCACAAAAATGAAGGGGACTAAGAAGAACACCAATTCTCTCAAAAAATGGAGAATTTTAATAGTGGTTTATGTACCAGGCGCTTAAAACTGGGTTTTTTAGGCGAGAAGAATGTTTTCAGCAGGAGTAGTTAGTGAGCCGTCGGCGAACCGAAGGCGCAATTGTAGGTGAGCTGAAGGCCTGATCTTAGGCGCGCCGTAGACGAGGCCAAAGGTAGGTTCTTGGAAACTTCTAACAAGAAAATCAGTTCAGCCATTGCGGCGACGGGGGCTGCTACTGGAATTCTCCATGCCGCTCGGTCTGATACCTAGGCTGCTGAAACAACATTATTTCGGAGCTTGGTGCTAAGCATCCTATTTCACACTGTACAGGTCTGGGGCTTGAGGTATGTATGGTCTATTCAACGAGTCCAGACCATCTTTTTTAAAAGAATGTTATCACTCCGAGTTCATACTATGGAGTGTGCAATTCGGCTAGAGACGGGAGCTACCCATTTTGTATATGATATCTTCAAGGCATCCCTGTCATGAAGGACTAAGGTTTTGGCCATGCCAGAGCATAGACTGCCAATAGTTCGCCTTAATAAATAGTCTATGTACTATTTGCAATATGTATGCTGAGGAAGACTTATTCCATATTTTGGCGGGTTGTCCGACATACGGTGATCTCAGAAGGGTCCTCCGATTGCGCTATTTTATTATGAACACCTAGGCTAAGTCGTACTACCGTACTACGTAAATTGAATTTTTCCCAAGGCGAAATTAGCGCATTCGCCGTCCAGTTTTCTCATTTGCACCGCTGTTCCACGTATTATTTTCGTTGGGAAAGGTTCAGTTTTTTTTTTAACAAGAATCAGCTTTCTCCCAAACTATTTATTGCTTTGAGCTCAAATTTTGCACACCTTTCCAGCACACCAAAAGACACATTTTCAAAGACTTCAACCATGTACATGCATTTTTGCAAATCTAACTAGAAATTGTGAAAAAGGCCATTTAAGCCCGTTTTTATTACTTTGCAAGGAAATTAATTTACCAATCTCAACGTTCGATTCATCGAATTTCAGATCTTTCTCATATCTATAATCTCTCATGAAACTTTTTTTCTCTCAAATTAATAGCTTAATCGCAATTGGCAAAAAACATGGTTTCGACAGCTTTGAACATTGCGCAATTCGTTTGGTGGATGGAAATCTGCCTGCAAATTCACGGGCCCTTATCCTAGGCATCAACACTACACAATTCAATACTTTGTTTTCATTCTCAACTTTTGTGGTGAGAAAGCACCTTTTTGGTCTTCGTTCCTTGGACGGTGTTAGTATTATTAAAATGGCGTAAAATAGTCGAAACGCAGCTGTGTTCATTGATGATCGTGAGGAACTTCGAATTTACTTAGTAGAAAAATGTATTTATATATGTACATTGTTAGTGTAACCTCTCATGGCAAGGCAGTCAGTTATTTGTTTAATTAATTAATTAATTGGTGGGTCAACACATGTTAACATACCTGTGCCATGGGTTGAGTTTTTCTACTAAGTACATCTTAAGTTTTTCACAATCATTCATGAACACAGCTGCGTTCCGAGAATTTTACGCAATTTTAATCATACTAAAAGTCATTCAACTGTCTAATCTTACTAAATCGTTTTAAAAGTTTTGGCACTTTGTCGGAAATGTATGACATTTTATTGTTTATATTTTATGGACTGTTGTTGATAGAGCTTCGTCTGATTAATATCTCACTGGTGTCAACAATTCTTTAAGTTACTATTGTAATTCTGATAAGGCACTACGTAGTGTGGGCGAAACGTTGAGTTCACAACGGAATTAATAAACATTGACCAGCAAACCGAAAACCCAGAAGAACTCTTATTAATTTCGTTTATTGTTTGATATTATATAAAAACGGTCCCTGTAACAGACATGCAGCGCCTTCGGACGGCGACTCATTTTTTTTAGTTTCTGTGCTTCTGCACGATCGACCATAAGATTTGGTACAGCCTGGGCTCATTCTTCCCCGGACCGCTGGGCAGCTCAGATCGCGGACGCTACGCTCCTAGCTGAATTAACACACCACGCCATCGACGACGCACCGCTTTAGCGGAACTTTCATTGAGAATTAGCCTACACTCGCTGACATTCTCGGGATTTACTTTACATATTGACCTCTCATCGCTTCAAAATCCTACCATCCTGTAGTTTCTTTTTCTTTTTGAACAAATATGTGGTCGTCAAACATGAATTACGGCTCTATTGTTCAAATATGTTCATTATTATTCTTTGTGAATTGTGAATTTTAAACTTCGCTCAGTGTCTTCAACGGACACCATCAATCGTCGTGTTCCCCGAAGGCCAGGCATCTTCATTTTTTATTAACAGCCGCGTCTTCAACGGATCCCCATCTGTATCCATTCTTTTTGGAAAACGCTGCCAGGAAGAGATCCAGGAAGTTCTCGACCTCAGTGCCTGCCCCCTGAAAACCAGCACGGTCAAAAGTGTTTTACGCATCGTTCAAAACAACAAATATAGCCGGGGAGTTTTACCAGCGTGCGCCGACGAGACTAGCCTGAGAATAAGGTACCGAGACGAAGAAAGTTCGTGGGCCAAGTATTCCCACAGTGGAGCCCTGGATCATCTTCTCCGAAACTGGTAATTCTCAACCCCAGGAGGTCCATCCCCGCCACCATCTCGAACGGAGTCTTGTCAGCCCATCACAGTTGGAACTGTCGTTCGAACCGTGATCGTGCGGCCCGAGCGAGAATGCTGAGGTGTCTCTCGCTCTAAAAATCATTAGTCCGTTTTAGGACCTAGAAAAATCGTCCCTTTTTAAAGCCCCCAAATATTTCAAAAGTGAAGGTTTATAATGCGCTCTGCAAACCCTTTCCCGAACTAACCCTCCATACACCTTCCTTCCCTTGAAGGATAAAAAAATAATAATTGCACGTCGCATCTCAAAAACGAATAACATAAATAATGTCGCTGTTGGCAAGTGACGACAATTGTTTTACCAAAATTTGGTAAGGTAGATCACTGGCATGCAATCTTGAGTCGAACGATAGGAATGGTCCCTGTTTTACCGACCGAGACACCACTCGCCCCAACCTCTTCGATAAACTTCCCTAGGAACTTGGATCTTCTGGAAATCGTACTTTCTAGAAATCTAACCTTCTGGAAACCTTGATGGATGGGATCTCTAACGATTTTCCATGCACTGAAGTTTCTAGAAGTTTTGCAACATGAAGATTACATTACATTAAAAATTTTCTCCATCATCAACGTTCTAGAAGCATGGGTACAGGATGCGATCTCTAAATCAATGTTTTAAGAATGCTTGAGATATGAAACGCGCTATTTCTTTCGAAATTTCCTGCTTTGAAGTTTCTGGAAGCATTGCTTCTAGCTTTTCTGTTAGAAAGATCCATCGGTGTTCCTGGATGGTTCAACGCTGAAGGGCATAAATGTGAGAGCGCACGCCACATAGCAAATCAGTCCCACTGGTATGGCATTACCGCTTCTGCTGCAGAGTAACTGACCAGTGATGAGAAATGTGATCATTAAGTTATTTTATTATTTAAAATTAAGTATTCCAACGTAATGCATTGCAGTAAATTTACAAATTTGGAGTTTAAAAATAATTTCAGGTTACTAGAATGAATAAGTGATTTATCTAAGTATTTCCGAGAGCGTGAGATTCAAAAATTCAAACCAACTATGTATCTTCGGTGTAAGACGGGTTGCTGCACTATAGGCTCCACAAAAAAAATCTATGACCCAACGATGATTGTTCCTTCAGTGTAAGGTCGGTTGCTTCACTACAGGCTTCTAAATATCTACGCCCAAACGATGCTTATTCCTTCTGTGTGTAAGCGGTGTTTCTGAACTACAGGTTTACGAGAATCGCAACCTAATGATGCTTTCTTCTTAATATCAACTTAGTCTAGTTTAAATTTAATATAAGTACACATACATTTTTGTCTTTGGTTGTCGGTTTATCAGTAATCATTTTACAACATGGAAGATTCATTATTCACAAAATTTGTGAAGAAAATGACAGTTATTTCAAATATTTAAAGTCGAAATTATTGTATGGTCCTTCGAAGTGTCAAAAAAAGAGCTTTTTTGTCTTAGCTGCTTCTTCCATTTTATCAAACGTATCCTCACAGTTGACATCTTCGAAAATTTTCATGATTTTATCAGCTGAGAGGACTGCAAACTGGTTTCCCAGTCCAACCACAATCCTGGTACCGTACTTCGTGTGAACTTTTCGAATATTTGAAACAGCGTACTTCTTTTTTGGACTGAGGTCGGATAGCGGTTTCATAGGCAAGACTCCATTCATGCGACCTATTGCGTTGATGACATCAAGATCCATTTACTCCGAAGATATTGTTTTCTCCTAGAAGTTTCACTTTCACTTTAACTTTCTCTTGATGACCAGCTTTGTACTGTGTTCGACGGTAGACTGAAGCCGCCGACATCTAACGCTACTTTTATAGGCGAATACCCCTACTCCACCTACATTCTAGAAAGATGGGGACTGTTGCTTTCGAGATTTCGCATCCAGAAGTTTCTATTTAGGTGGATAGTGTTAGGGTTTCGACCTATATAAGCAGGGTTCCAGCGCAGTGTAAACAGTTCATTCACGATGGTGAAGCGATAATCATCAACATAAGCAAGCGAATAGTAAGCGAGAGGGAGAGAAAAGTAGTGACGTGAAAAAATTTTTATAGTGACTAATAAACTTAGTGAAAAAGAACTTTAATAGTGTCTTCTAATTCTAGTGAATTATAGGCTTAGACCAAGTGAATTTCAGATTGAGTGATTCAGAGGCCTAGTGGCCTAGTGAATTCTATATTAAGTGATTTATACATAGATATAGTGACTTATAGACATACAGTCAAAAACTTTGATACTTACTTATAGGCCTAGTGCAAAACGATTCTCGACGAGTGTGAAAACTAGTTCTCACTATTAAGAAGGCATTAAACCTGCTGTTGTCACATGCGCCCTCGGAGAAAGTTAATAAGTGGCGAAATGAGTGTCTGCTATGCTTGAAGATGGTCAAAAAGGAGCTCTATAGTAGACCACCTGTAACATTGAATTAAAAACGAAAATGCCTCAACGTCATCAAGCATCTAGAGTGTCTCAAAGCATGTTTTGATCTACTAGCTAGAAAAGGAAGTGGAGCTCAGAGCAAGCAACCGTCGCATGATGTCATCAGTGATCGAGTAAAGTGGATTGATATCGACGAAGCCTTCGACAGCAAAATTCGGACATGCGTCGTTGCTAATCTAATTCACAAAGATGTCTTCGCTTTCCTAAATGACGCTGCAGTTTTTTTTTTGCAGCGGAAGTGATTAAGACCCTACATGAACTCAGAGCTCTAAAAGTCAACGCAGTGCTCATTGCATATTATCTAAAGATTGGTAAGGAGAAGACAGATGTAAAGAATTTCAACTCGAAGAATGAAGCGATGTACGTCACCACAAATTTGAAACTCTGGTTCAAAAATAACATTAGAAGCCCTATCTTGACAGAAATGAAATAATTCCGGAAAAAAGACTCGGGATGGACATTGCAGTCAATCATGAAATTAAAAGTGAACATTAATAAGCTCAACCATTAACGCCTACGGATTGATTGGAAAGAAGAAGAAATTCATAGTAACTCCTCTTCATCTCACTTCACAAAAAAGAGACCATCACGTGAACCTTCTGCGAGTAGAGGGAGACTATGTCAACGAGGATAGTAGCGACGAAGAAGATGATGTACAGGACAGTAGACAACAGTCTTTCAGCTTCCACTACGCTCGGATCTAGGATATCTCTCGATTAGTTAGCTGTCAACTATCTAATAAAAAAAAAATTATCTGTGATCGCTGTTTACACTATTTCTCGTCTGGAGGAAAGCTGATTTCTCACAGTAAAGATTGCTCGAAATTGAATGATTGTGAAGTAGTGCTACTCAATCCTGGAAAAAACTTTATTGAATTTAAAAACTTTAAGAATCGAGAAGAAGTTGCTATCAACACTCATGCAGACTGTGAGACGTATTACAACCAGAGGATGACAACGTTCAAGAAAAACGATCCAACACTAAAATCTTCCAAAAACATGAGGTTCGTGACATCGAATATTACCTCAAGTGCAGCTACGATGATTCAATATCTTTCTATGAGTCCTGCCCTGAAGATGTGGAACCAACAAAGTGGTTTGCTCTGGAATTGCTGAAGATAGCAAACAGTTGTAACGAAATACTTACATCTACAGTTCTCATACAGAAACTGACCCTAGAGCAACAGAAAGTCTTCATTGAATTCACAATTTGTCACATCTGTGGGAAGGTTCTACATTAAAAATCTATTAATCAATGAAAAAGAATTAGAATAAATGGAAATGGGGTGATGGACAATATATATGTTCTAAACTATCTAGTAAATAGAAGGATTAGAAAAATACTTAGATGGGAAAAGGTTGAATTTAAATGTAGAAAAGACAAAGATAATGCGGTTTAGAAAAGGAGGGGAAGAAAGAAAGAATGGACGGGGAGATGGGAGGGGATAAAGCTAGAAGAAGTAAAAGAGTTTAAATACCTGGGATATATCCTGCAAACAAATGGAGATCATAGAGCTCATATAAGAGAAAGGATAAAAAAAGCAGCAGGGGTAATGAAACAGATATGGGGAATAGGAAAAAGAAGGTTTAAAAAAAATTGGAGAAGGAGAATGTGGCTATTTGATACGCTGGTGTGGCCGGTATTAGGTTATGGAGCAGAGATATGGGGATGGAAAGAAAGAAAAGAAATTGAGAGTTTACAAGAAAGGTATATAAGGTGGACGTTAGGTGTAGACTGGAGGACGCCGGGATATATGGTGAGCGATGAAGCGCAAAGAGATAAATTAAGTATTAGAGCGGGAAAGAGGGCATGGAAATTTGAGACAAAGCTAAGGGAGGAAAAGGGAGGGGAGGTAGCGAGAAGGTGTTTGATAGAGGTAAAGGGAAGGAGAGGGAGGGCAATAGAATTAACGAGATGAGAAGAAGAAAGGAGGGAGTTCTTTAATGCTAAAGATATAGAAGACGGAACTGGAGTAAACTATGAAGAATTGGACAAAAGGGAGAGGGAAAGACAATTAATAGAAAGATGGAAGATGATTGAGGAATCAAAATATAATAAATGGTATAAGATGATAAAAAGGGAAGGAGTACCAAAGTGTTTAGAAAAGGGATGTGGAGAGAGAAGGTGGCCAAGAATAGCAAGATTTAGATTAGGAAACGAGATGAAAGAAGGGATGTATTGTGAAAAGAAAGAGAAAAGAAAGTGCAGAATCTGTGGATGGGAAGAGGAAAGATGGGAGCATGTATGGGAAGGATGTAGGAGAGGAATGGAAGATAAAGAAAGCTGGCAACAGAATGTGGTAAAGATTCTAGGGGAGGATGGATGGGAGGAAGAGTGGATGAAGGAGTTGGAGGGAGCTAGAGGAGTGAATGGAGGAACAAAAGAAGAGAAAGAAAAAGGAAATGGAAGTCGCTCAGATTAAAAGCGTAAAGATTTCAAAGTATGTTATGTAATAGCATAAGTAGATTAAGATGCAGTTGCGTTCTTGCTCTCTCTCTCTCTCTCTCTCTTTCTCTCTCTCTCACTTGCACTCTCGCTTCCGATCGCTCGCTCACTCGTTCGCTGACATGTCCTAAATTGCGCTTCCGAAAAAATAGAAATAAGGATCTAGATATAAAAGTTTATGTAAATAGTTTTAAATAACTGTAAATAGTAAGGATAAGCTAGTACAGGTATAAACTATGCATGCGGAAGTATTGTAAGAAATGGAAGTCATGCAAACCCTTAGGGGACATATTATGAATAAAGAGTTACTTGAGGCAATGTTGACGTTTAATACCACGAACAACAGAAGTTTAAATTATACTCCATACAAATTACAGTTGGCAAAAAAAGCATATAATGTATGGGATATCAAATATAAGCCAAGAGATTTTAAAGAATTGGTCAAATTAACGAAGTATGAACATGAAAATAAGATTAAGGAATTAAAAGAAGAAATTGAAAGCAATACAAATAAAACACAAGAGAGAACAAGAACGAAGTATTACGTAGGACAAAGGGAACTCGTCATAAATGTTAACAGGAAGAAGGCAGAACCTTTATGGACAGGGCCTTATGAAGTTATGTAAGTTAACAAAAATCCATTAACCTTAGATACAGATTTAAAGGTTCGTGCACGAGAATGAATGGACTAAAAGCAAAAAAAGTATGTTATCAAAATTTTTAGGTTAACAGAATAAAACATGAGAGAGTTAGTTAATTCAATTGGAGGCGTATAAAAACCTTTGGAACATTGTCAGACAATGACTCAGACAAAATAAATAATGAATTTCATAAATTATATCAAGATAAAAAAGAAATGTCTAGAATACTTGAAGATCATACCAAAATTTTAAAACTTATATCAGACTCATCTTCACTTGACTCCCAAACAGTACGTAGAGCGACTGGAAAGGATAATGATTATTTTGAAATGATCAAGAGAGCAGTGAATGAAACTATGAAAAGTTTATACGCTCAAGAAAAGATAGTTACTTGTTTGATCGTAATAGAAAAACTCAATCAAGGCTTAGACACAGTTGTAAACGTTAAACGAAAAATGAAGGTGAACATGGAATTGTACACCCTCAAATGTTAACCCCAAAAGACTTAAGAGAAACTATTAAAGAATTCGAGATTATACATAAAACTAGGTATCACTTTGACAACGATGGATAAAATTATCAACATTTAATTGATATTAGTAAAATAGACGTCGCGACGTATATTCTCAGAATACCGGTATTAGAAGAAGAAGGAGGACAAATTAAACATTTCCTTCCTATTCCTATTCCCCAAGGACAGAGTTTTATAGGTGTCATGCCAAAACATGATTATGTGATAACTTTTTGAAACACTTATATAATAACAGACAAAAATACGCTAGACGAATGCAATACCCTAAGTGAATATATAATTTTCGAACGAAATCAACCCGATCATTTGATTGAAAATGATGAAATTTGCGACTCAAATTTATCAAAAAGTGATAAAATTAAGAAATGTGACATTTCACCATTCAAATTAAACAAAGCTCCATTATGAAAATGAATAAGGGTTTTATAATTTTAGCCTTCGAAGAAACATGAATTGATTTAGATTGTAATAAGAGATAAAATACAACAAACGATTAAGGAAACAAGTTTAATAACAGGAAATTGTAATATGTGGATGGTTAATGCGAATTAAATATTAAACTCTGTTAAAAGCTATAATAAGATAATTAATATAACTGTAGAGGTGCCGAAATACTACAATAAAATACAATATTTAGAAAATGGATTGAGACCTCTACCATAATAAATTAGAAATGAGGATTTAAGGAATACAAAACTTAGTCCAGAAGTCTCAGAAACGATCCTAGATAAGATCAGATTGCATCAACATTCTCAAACATGTATAAGCTCGATCTTAGTGGGGAGTTATTGTATATTTAGTTATTTGGCCCTTATAGAAAGTACTGCGTATTCAAAACTTACGATCTCTCATAAATAGGTCTAGATTTTCGATCTTTCGAAAGAAGGTTTGCGTTATACGACTTTCGAAAAAGGGTACATTCTCATGGAAAGTAGGCCCTAATAAACATATAAACAGATGTAGTATGCTGGTGAAGTGCAAACTACTTTAGACTCTGAGACAAGCAGCAACTCTTATCCTGGGCAAATTTATCTTAGAATAAGTACTCCTTGTAATAATAATGAAATAAAGATTTACTGAGAGCGAGCAATGCTTTCAGATTAATAAATATATTATCTCAAATTTATTGCAAGTCCGACAACATCTATTTTTGTATCATCCGCTTATAGTAAAAAGTTTGTTCGCATGTACATGGAAAAAAATTTATAGCCGAACCAAGAATATTTATTCTTGATTTGGCCACAAATATTGTTGGACACGAATCAACGATATTGGCAAAATCTTCAAAACGGGGATGTGCAGCATAATTTATTTTTACTATTATTGTTAATAGATCATATTTTTAAATCGTTTGAACAAAGATATATCATACCTCAAATCAACATGCTGGAAGTCTAAATATAACCCTGATTAAATAGGAATAATTTTGACAGAGGTTTGGAACTCATAATTGATTTCAGTTTTCACAGTTCACGTTAAAATTATAAAGATTCAAAAGGTCTAATTGAAATAGAAATAAGTGAAATTAATAGTAGAACTTGTTTTTAAATATTCAAACTTTTCCAAAACATGGATTTGAACTTATGTCGACTGCTCCATACAATATAGAATCAAATTAGGGTGAGTTCGTATAAAGAATCAGGTTTAATTTGTTCTGTACTATATATGGAATCAAGTCTATTTCTTGACAGCTTGATTCTTCGCAGTAAAAAAACTAGCATACCGCTCTGCAGCACGTAATAAAATATTACCGAATTCAACACAATAATAAATATTGCAGAGAGTTCCATGAAATTGTGTTAGGTGTTGCAGAAGAGCCTGCTTTTGTTTATCTTGTCATTAAAAGTTCAAATGTCAAAATCCATAAACTACTACTGCCACAAAACTTGATTCCATATACAGAACAACTGGGGACAGACTCCGAGTTAGCACTTGCGATATCAAAGCGTAAAGTACTTTTTAGTGCTTGCGCTATGAAAAAAAATTGCCGAATTCATGTCTAGTGCAATAAAAATTGATATTCTGAAGGCTTCAGCATTGAATTCCGTTTTAGAACTCCAAACGAATCGAAAACAGATTGTCTTAACCTCAAAAGATAGCGCTCAAATTTTCTTTTGCGCTACGCTATCTTATAAATGTGCTAGGATCTATCGCTATGTTCGTCGTGGAGTTGCCGATTAAAGTAAAATTCACAAGAAATACATGTTGCCAGCTATCGACTCAAACAGGCAAGCATATATATCAAAAATACGTCAGGCGCTGGAAAAATAAGAATTAACCAATCAGAATCCACAGATGAGATGGCCACGCTATGCGAGTTGAGTGTAAGTTCGGACCGTGGCATTTCATATTTCCAGGTGGTTGTGACTGTCATTGACGCAACTTCACACGGCAAATTCGTTACGCGACACAAAAAGTAGAAAATACATTTTCTCCGAGCAACCAAATTAGTAATCTTTGATCGACGGGTTATACTGAACTACGCTTTACAGGTTTTTTCTTTAATTCTGTAGAATTCTTTTGAATTCATTGGAATCACTTGAATTGTTCTGAATTCTTTTAATCTTATATTTCTCTTGAAATCTTCAGATAACACCTTCAATTATTTTGAATTTCGTCAAGTCTTTCCAATTCTCTGAATTGTTCTGAAACCATTGCATTATTTTCAGCTCTTATCAAATTAGTCAACTTTAGTCGACGGGTTAAGTACTACTATTTATTAAGATGTACAAGTTTTTTTAATTCTGTTGAATTCTCTTACATTCTTTGAATTAAATTCAACTCTTTACAATTTTTTAAAAGTATTTTTAAATCTCATGAAATCTTTAGATGTTTTGTTCAGTGAAATAGCGCAAATTAAAAAAAAACTGCTGATTTTGATGAGACTCAGTACTAAGGTTTTTTTTCTGGTTTCTGATCACAAACTTGAGGTCAGAATTTGAAAGTTCGACATTTCTTATCCAAATGTTTTCGATCACAAATTTGGGGCCAAAATAAAAAATTTTCACACTTTGATCAAAATGGGCTGAATTTTTGGAAAAATTTGAAATATCGGCTGATTTTCATGCGACTTAATACACAAATTTGGAGTCTTAAGCCCTAAATACAGAACGTCAAAAATTTCTGTATAAAATGGTGACTAAATAAAAAAAAATTCAATATATTAACAGGGTTCCGTGAGCTTCGGTACTAGAGGGTTTTTCATTGTTATTAGTTAGTGAAAAAGTCACTGAAAATATGTAAACAAAAGACACCGCACAAAAAAAAATTAGTCATAATTAGTCAAAGTCCTTTTGGAAAATTTTTTTAGTTTCATGAACTACAAAATAAATGAGGGTCAGTATAATCCACTGAAAGCGACTTTCCCATGTATTTTGTGCGGAGTTATGAGTAAGAATGTGGTTTTCTAGTACGCAATAGAAAGGTAATTGACAATAGATTAATAGTTTAAATTTCATATTTATTGAGTTCATTTTTGAACGTTGAACATAATAAAAGTAGGATTATCAATATACATATCTATGTGTTACAACTGTGTTTGATTCTCAAGTTTTTTTGGAAATTTAAATTCGCCAGTATTTCAAATTTTCAGAAAATTTGGGCCATTTGAATCAAAGATGTCGAAAATTCATCCTTTGACCTTAGATTCGTGATCAGAACCCCAATAAACCTCACCAGTATGGAATTTCATGAAAAAACGTTAGTTTTTTTGTATGTTGTTGGTAGTTGGTCATTTTTCGTACATGCGTGTATCATAAAGATACGATGAAATGACTAATTACAACGACTAGTCATCTAATTAGGACTAATTCCGGCCTCAATGGTGCCCGCATGTACAACAATTGTACAAGATATTCTCTTCTTTAGAATTTTCATCTGCAAAGAACATCCTAGTCGAATACATTTGACGACGCTTTCGATTATGTACGTTAATGAGTGAAAACTAGTTAAAGTAAACTAAATCTATTGATACGGGCTTCTTCAAGAATTCTCCTTCAGAGTTGTGTCTGCAGTTAAAAATACACCCCAACAAACAGTGGCGGATTTACCATATAGACAACATAGGCACGTGCCTAGGGCGGCAGAATTGGGGGGGGCGGCAAAATTTCCTAGGAATTTTCTAGAAACATTATTTCCTAGCAAG
>JAUMHM010049787.1:0-15072 GCA_032362435.1 Melikaiella ostensackeni
AGGTTATGTAGCATAACGATTTTAACTTTTATTGTAAAATTACTGCCAGCATCTTAAAGTACAAGCCTTACCCTTTTGAATGCTAGGTTACGAGCTACTGTCATGTATAGTATCATCCATGAATCCCTTTTTCATTTTCTTACTTTAGAACCCGAACTCTCATTAAGTACCTGACTGACCACTAGGTTGGTCCAAATTTTTTTCTTTTGATTTTCATGCTCTCCCTCTCCCAAATTTGTTTGAATTCAAAAAAAAAATTTAAGCGTTTTTTAAAAATGATATTTAGAGGTTCCGCAAGCCCCATGAAGTTTAACCCGTATTCCCCATAAGAAAAAAAAAACGTTTTTGTAAAGTTTATGCCGATTCGTCCATATTAGAATTATCAAGTTGACCGTCAACATTTTTCTTCACAATTAGCTGTAGAATACGAATAAAAAAATATTTTTTGAATTGTACCCCCATAAGTCTGTTTTATAGGGTCCCGAAAAACCCCCATAAGTGGAAAATTGGGTTTTGCGAGTTTTTTGCGGTAATTATTATTTTTTTGCGGGGTTTTTTTTATGTAAAAATTGTTTCTCATGTATAACATATTACTTTCCACTGATAATTAGATGTTTAAATGAATAGTTTAAACAATTTAATATTGTCTATAGCAATTTTCTCTTAGAGTAGTTAGAAAGTTGCGGTTTTTTCTGAAATTTTCAAGTTCTTGTCCACTTTTTACTCAGAGTGAGGTAATAATAAATGAAATTTAACAAACATAATTGTTTAAACAATTTATGATTGTTTATAACTTATCTTGAGTAATACTAGAAAGTTGCGGTTTTTTATGAAATTTTAAGCCCCTCGTCCACTTTTCACAAAGAGTGAGGCACTCATCAATGGAAGTCAACAAAAATAATTTTTGAAACAATTTCTTATTATTTATAACAATATTCTTTTAGAATAATGCTAGGAATTTGTGGTTTTTTCTGAAATGTACCACTTTTTTGACCACTTTTCAATTATAATCAGGTAATAATTAATTCAGGTTAACAAACCTCCTTGTTGCAATAATTTATCATTATTCTAAGTAATATTCTATTCATATAATACTAGAAAGTTGAGTTTTTTTCTGCAATTTTGAGGTTTTCTTTGACTTTGTAGTTAAGAACAAATAACAAATCAACATCAACAAGAATTATTTTTTAAATGGTATTTCATTTTTTTTTGAACGGAGTATTTTACTCTTTTGCTAACGTTCAATAAATAATAATTTAAAAAAGGCTATCTTACAGTAGATATAAGAACAAAGGATGAAAGAATTTGGAGTAGGTGTGTAAATAACCTGTAAAAATTTTGTTGTGAATTGCAACACGAAGTTTATTGCAGAGCCTAAAAGAAAAATTTGGAATCGTACAATTTTTACTATCAGCCCCCCTCCCTCTCCTTTGCTAGAGAAAATATGTTATCGTCGATGATAATATACATATATAAAGAGATTAAAACGGCCTCAATCAAATAATTAATTAATTATAACATATTACGGGACAAGGTAGACTTACTGCAGTTAGGAAATTGCTTCCGGTACACTGATATTCCACATCGTCTTTCCATACATTTGCGCCTTTGCTGAGAAAGGATGTGTTAATTTGAAATCGATTGAAAAAATCTTTTGATTTTTTCGAGATAAAATCGTCGATATCCTTTGTGAGAATCTCATAAATGAATGAAGTTGGAAGACGCTTTAGATTCTCAGGATGCGGATCTTCTCTTTCCAAAGCTTTTCGCATAAAAGTTTTCTTTTCTGGCCCTACTTCTTCGTCAAAAAAGGCTTACACTGCTGATTGTGGAGTCAAATACCACAAGTGGTTTCTTATTTTGTTTAAGAAGGTCTCAGATACTTTCCTATCTTCTTCGTTACAGAGGTGCAGGTCTTTTATTAATTGCAGATCCTGGGTCGGTGCTTTGTCTGCTCTTGGAGCTTCAACTCAGTATTTGATGTAAATCAGTACCAGGAATACGCAAATATGCCTACAAGCCTTGAAATACCGATTGAAAATACTACCGCTAGCTCAAGGATCTCCCAATAGTCCTTCCGATAGTAATCGTCATTGCCTCTGTCCGTTAGAGAGTACAGGATTTCTTGTTCTTTATTTATGAGGGCTTTTTACATGTTTGTCGTTCATTTCAGGTTCGTAGTTCTGTGAGTTTAAATCGGCCCACTCATCCTGAAATTTTTGAAGAAAGGAACGAATGGACCTGTTGTTTTTCCAAACTTTACTTCAAATGCACTCTTTTGAAGTATCTCTGGAATGTGATGTCTGCACATGAAATATACGAGTATAAGATGCCTTCCTGTTTTATTCTCCAGCAAAGTACAGACGCCATTTCGCACACGATTGTTAGCAGCTTCCGTATCGCAGCAATATTCTTGTATAAGATCAGTAAAGCCCCATTCCTAAAGGCATTCCAAAACAGCTTCAGCTTCTTCCTGTCCTGTTCCATTCTCCAGGTGGGGAACTTCCAGCAGAATTTCGTAGTTTTCAGCAGCAACAATTACGGGCAATCGATCAACCTTTCCTTGACTTGTTAGAGATGGAAGCAACTTCCCGTCCCAGTGCACGATAAATGCTTTGTTTTTGAAGTTTCCGTATTTTTGTCGGATATTTTCGGCATACAGAGCGCGGGATTCTTCTCGAAATCGACGAATTGAAAATCAACTTACAACAACTACATCAGGATCAATACAGAGAAATTCGCAGGCAGCTACTAGAACACGTGTGGCTTGTCTATCACTTACTTTAGCAGCGTCTAAAGCTGGAGCAAGCTTCAGAGACATAATCTTTCGCTTCGGTTCGGATAATGTTTCCTTTAAAAAATATTTGGTACTAGTTTATTTATTTCGCCATTTGGTTTCGTCAGATTATTTGAAATTCACACATATAGTTGAAAAATATTTCAAACTGCCTCTCAATTTCGATCGACTCTTTCATTTCTTCATAAATGATTTGTTATTCTATTTTCTGTAAAGTCCCGCGTTGCAAAAAAGTCCCATAAAGATCCCATTGGGAACTTATATGAAATCCCACCTAAGTACTGGATACCAGATGTACTCGTATGGTACCAACTATTCTTGAAATTGTTTACAAATCCAAATAGGAAAAAAGTACCAAGAAAGTTAAATTTTATTTATATATTTGTTTAAAGTGTTCATAAGTTCTCGTGTGATTTTTCCAAGAAAAGGACTGCTAAAATATTATTAAAGGATCAAGTACTCAGAAGGACTTTCTTTGGGCCGGAAGTACGGGAAAAGTGCTACTTTATTATTTATGGTAATTTTTACAAGGTCTCATCAATTTTCAGGACGAAACTACCAGGAAACTTTCATTTTATTTTATTTTTTTATTTTTACACGTGCTTATGGGATTCATGATAAAAAAAATACTACTGAAATATCAGTCCTATTTTAGCAGTATATTTTTTTGGGACATACATCCGATGAGAACTTGTAAACACTTTGAACCAAATGAATAAAATGGCACTTGTTTGGTACTTTGATCCCTATTTGGTCTAGTTACAAACTTCAAGAGAAGTTGGGGCTTTAGTAACTAGTAGCTGTTGAAACATTTCCAACTTTAGGATAAACTTTATTTTGAAATTATGATGAAATGACATACCTGCACGTTTTCGTTCTTCATAAACTCGTCTACGTCTGCCCTCGTCTTCTTCGATATGCTTCTCCCGTTTTTTGGTAGTCTCTTGTATAAATTTATCAACTTCAGCCATGTATCCTTTACGTCCATTTTTTCTTTAAAGTATCAGAAATTGTTTATCTTCTTCAAAAACATCAGTGCGAGAAAGAACGTCTGTTGAGGGTATATCAAACAATTCACTTAACAACTGCTTGAAATCGTTCTCATTCATTCGTTATGTTTCTGACTGACAACGCTTAGAACTTTTTTGCAGAGCCTGCCATTGCCCTAGTGAATCTTTAATTTTCTTTAAATAATGATGATCACTTTGCACAGGTAAGCGTGCTTTGGTCCGAAAACTTTTCACTTCGTTTAACACTAAGACAGTACTGTCCGATACATTGAGTTTCAAATGACGGTGATTATAAAGGAAAACCCGAAGCACTTGTAAATTCGATGGCAGTGTACTTCCGGTAATTTCCCGATCCATGTAATCAATTATATACATTTTTCTCACGCAATCTGCGTTCGATACCTAAACGCGCAGTCATAGCTATCCACGCTAGATGTTTGCAGTCGAACTCAGGGAGGAAAACTGACTCAAAACCTTGGTAGAATGTGAAAATCCTTTACAAAGCTGGGCAGTGCTTCCTAAACTTAAGTATACCATTATCCAGGTATAACAAACAAAAGGTGCAGAAACAGGTTTTCGGACAATTGTGGAGTCTGAATCTACGTTCACCTCACCAAAGTCTCTCAGTAACTAAGGTAAATGTCCCAGTTTGAGCGAGTGTAAGGATTTGTGCGGCGTATTTTGCTTGTAAAAGTATTTCAAATCTCATGAGTCGAGAAAAGTTCCTAATATCGCACAGTTTGAACATTTTTTCATCAAAATTTTGTCTGCTGATCGATATAAACGAACAGTTTTGATTGAATAATGGAGAATATCTCATGCTGTAACGATGAACCTATTTGGGCGAATGAATTTTTCTTCTGTCCCAGTTTGGGCGAATCGAATATCTCAGTTTGGGCGAGGGACGCCATGTTTGATTTCCTACAGTGGTGGGATATCGTGATTGATACTGAGACCAAATTCACGCTGTCCCGAATAAGGCGGGAAAAATGGCTGTCACATTGTCATTGTAATCGTTTCGCGTACATTTTTATCAATTATTTAACACAAATGTATAAAAAAAACTAACAAGCCGAGAGCAATGTTATGCTCGATCGGTCGCAGATGGCGAAGCGCTTGACTATATAACGTTTAAACAATACGAATAAATAATAAAATGACTATAAAACCTATATCAAAAATATATTTAATCCGTTCTAGAATGTGATTAAACTATTGTTAGTGTCATTAACTTTAAGATTGCCATGGATTTACCTATAGTATCTGAGCATTCGCCCAAACTGGGTCACTCGCCCAAACTGAGACATTTACCTTACTTCAAAGAAAAGTTACATTCAAATATCATTTTAAAAAAACGTAATAATTTTTTTATGGACTCGAACAAATTTGGGGAGGCCGAACATGAAAATAAAAAAAAAATTTGAAATGCATTTTTCGACGAACCTGCTGACCAACCTTTCGTTCCTGTAGCCTACCGCTGCACAGTGGGTCAAGAAAAGTTTTTTTAGACAAGTTAGTCTAGAGCTTACAATTTTGATTCGATTTTAGCGTTTTTTTTTATGAAAGCTGACTAAAATTCAAAGAGATTCGTGAGAGCCGATTTTGGAATTGAAATTTTTTTCTATCTAACAACAAAGTTGACATTTTTTAAAATAAACGATCCCATTTCTTTTACAACTATTCATATTTATTTGAAACATCGTGGAATCAGTAAAGACACTACTTAAAAATAATATCCAACAGGTTACAGCATTTGAAAAAACTTATATATTTGTCTATTTACAAATTAATGAGTGAATGTGCTACTTTAAGATTGAAAAATCTTGGAGACTTTAATTTTTAATTTTTTGTCCGGGATATACGTAAAAACAATGCTTAGTAACCATCTTTTGAAAATCCAGAGTAAATGTTTAGTGTTATAAACAAATTTAATACACAAATCCATATCTTAATAATTTCGCGGTCTAAAGACTTCGTTCCTTCAACAGATCTGATTAAAAATTTGTCGACAATAAATGATATGTAGGATGTTTTAGTACCTAATGAAAATTGTTAATTGTTCAAATAAATTTGAAAACAAATACAGATGTTCGTCAATTTTCAACCGGGAGATTTCGTTTTCTCAACGGAATTAATTTTAAATTACTCCGCAAAATCCTTCCCGTACGGTACATTATCAACGACCAATAATTGTTTGTTTTATGAACAATTGTATGAACAATTTCAAAACTTGACTACTTGTCAACAAATTGATGTTTTTTTTTAAATGGACAGACACTCACTCAGAAAGGACCCTATTCATTAGGAGACTTCTTCAGACGACAACATATTATATTTATTCAAATAAATTTTAGAAACAAATACAGATTTTCGTCAATTTTCAACCGGCAGGTTTTGTTTCTCTAACGGAATCAATTTTAATTTACTCGGCAAAATCCTTCCCTTATGGAACTTTATCAACGAACAATAATTGCTTATTTTATAAACAATTTTATTTTAAAATTTTTAAAAAATTCGTGATTTCGTCATCTTTAAAGAGTTTGCCACCGTTTCCTCAAACAATCTAAATGTCACTGTCTATCGTGGCATGAGCAGTAGTGCTTCTGCTTCTGGATGTAGCGGTCTTTCAATCTTTTCTTGTTCATCCCTCAAAGTACCTAAAAAATAAATATCAAATGTCGATTGACAAAGTCTCCTAATATATGAGGTCCTTTCTGAGTCGTTGGCAATCGATTTCGTAAAAAACGACATTAATTTGTTGACAAGTAGCCAAGTTGTGAGTTTGTTTATAAGACTGTTTATGAAACAAGCAATTATTGTTCGTTGATGAAGTATCATAAGGGGAGGATTTTGCCGAGTAATTCAAATTTTATTCCGTTGAAAAAACGAAAACTCCCTGTTGAAAATTGACGAAAATTTGTATTTGTTTATCACATTTATCTAAATAAATATGAAATTTTGTCGCTTGACAATGTCTGCAAATATATAAGGTCCCTTCTGAGTCATAGGCAGTCGATTTCGTAAAAAAACGACATAAAGGACCCCACACAAAATGTATGGAAAAGGCCTTTCGGTTAAAGTTCGGTCCTGTTCGGTTTTCTGATGCTTCAGGTGATGCTTATCAAAAGTCGTAATGGGGCAATTTCACCGAAAGTCTCTTTCCATACATTTCGTGCGGGGTTCTTTGTTGACATATAATGAAGCTGCGAATTTTTTTTATGAAGTCGTTTAGAAAATAAACAATTATTGTTGAATTTAAAATATAATATAAAAGAATATGAAATACGTTTTCTGGGAAAATTTAAGACCTTTTAACGGTATTAATTTATGAGGAGTTTATTTTTGAAAATTATCATTTTACCATGTGCCTAATGAAGAATACTTCGTGCCATCTCATATTTTGATTTTTTTACAACACCAAAATCCAACTTTGAGAACTAAAAATTAAACTATTAATGCACTGAACTGCCTTCTTTCATTGGGTGAGGTTTATTATTGAGCTAACGGTACAAATAAGGAAGATCTTTTACTGAAATGACGTTGAAAATAACCTAAGAAAAAAACAGCTTAATCCGACAAACATGGAGATTGGAGAAAAGGCCACCTTGTCATGTCTTCATGAGAACCCACTACGAGAATAAGTCAAATATGAAACTTTTTGATTTTTATAAGAATAATAAAACCCAAGAAATTATAAGAAGCTCGGCTTCATAAATTCTTACATAATTTTCAAATTCTGCTCAAACAAATATGGTACTCTTCTGTGGACCAAAATTTTTGATGCACTCTTGACTAAAGGTGCCACGCTCCACCCTCGTTAGACCGCCAAATGACTAAAATATGCATTTGCTTATTAAATTTGCTTATAACATTAACAATTACTCTGGATTGAAAAAAATGATTACTAATTATTGTTTTTACGTATATTTCGAACAAAAAATAAAAAAATAAAGTCTCCAAGTATTTTTAATTTCGAAGTAGCACTTTCACTCATTAATTTGTTAATAAAAAAATAATTTTTTTTTTATGTTGCCTGTTGGATATTAATTTTAAGGAGTGTCTTTGATGATTCCATGATGTTTTAAAGAAATATGAGTAGTTGAAAAAAATGGGATCGTTTGTTAAAAAAAAAAAAAACTGCCGACGTCGTGGTTAAATAAAAAAAATTTTAATCGGCTCTCACAAATCTTTCCGTGTCCCGAATAATTTATGCAAAAAATAAAAAATTAAGATAAAAGAAAATAAATCTCTAAAGCTCAACAGCGATTGAAGATATGAACCGATTTTTTACTATTTTTTATTTTTTATTTTCTCGTAATAAAATAAGGAAGCTGATACAGCGTATTAAAATTCCATTGAATAATATTTTACAAAATTTTAATTTCTGTATGCCGAGTCTAATCCTCAAACAATGGGACACTCGCGCGAGGGAAGCAACCGTCCGCTATAACGGCCGAAGCCCCTTCCATTCCTAAAAGATTTGAGCCGGTTGAAAAAATTCAAAATTTTGTAAAATATTATCAAATCAAATTTGAATAGGCTGCATTAGCTTTGTTATATTATTACTAGAAAATCAAAAAAAGATAGTATAAATCGGTTAACATCTTCCATCCCCGGTACCATTTTGCACAATATCCACTAAAAAAATTCCGAGGACATATAATTGCATACAACCTCTCCTATGTGGGTCCCGGACTAGTAGTCGAGAGCTGGATTTTCGCGACAAATAGCTCAATAGGATACATTTCTTAACTGATCATTGTAAAACATTTGATAATTTTATTGACAATAGTTTTTCCTTACTTTTCGGAAAGCACCGACAAATTTAATCATTGTCATTAATTATGATTAATTATATCATAGTATAAATTTATGAAATATAGAATAAAATTAAATTGGTCTGTTTTTATTTTGGAATGGACAAGAAAAGTCATTTATATATGAAGTATAGGCTCAAAAATGTGTAAATGTCTACTTTTTAAGCAATCTAAAAAATTTTACAGCTATTCATATTGCAGTATTATCTCTGAATTTTCGTACCCTCAAAAATATGAGGTAATTTTCGACCGCGAATATTCACTTGTACTAAAGTAATGATTTAGGTTCGAAAATATTGAGTAACGAAGTCTTGAAATTATTGTAATTTATCTTCGTAAAGGAAGCATTTTGAATTTTCTTCGGTCACAGTTGTCATAAATTCTTCACCGTATCTCACCGTGTTTCGAGAAAACTGGCGAAAGTGTTATCGTAAAGTAACGATGATTACACTTTTATTCAAATGATTTCTGACTTAGATATTGATATAAATTTATTCGACATGATAGTTGCTAATAAGGATTGTAAACAAACAGTGTCATTATTATCATCTTCAAGATCAATTCTGTCTGAAGTTGACCCTTATTGACAAGCGACAAAGTGGGCTGTTTTAATATGGACGTTCACAAATAAAAAAAATGGTTCTTTTAATATTGATGTTGTAAATATGTGTAATAATATGAATTTAGATTTTGTTGATTATAATTATAATAATGTTCTGATTGATAATGGTATTAAAAATCATATGAATGAGCGCGAAAACTATCTCAAAAATAATTCTGGATTTAATTGCATGAAACATGTGTCGAATTACATAATTTTATATAATGATTCTGATTGTTTTCCTCAAATTATTTTGAACTTTCAGTGGAATATTTTGTATGTTGATGAAGCATATGCTGAATAAGAGGGTGATACTTTTTTGAGAGATTTGCGATCGATTACGTAATCCGTTAGGCGTTGAGTTCTGAGGAGCGTGAAGCAGTGGGTAATTATGAATATAAAATTCAATTAAAGCCTCATAACAAGTTAGTTCACCAAACATATTTAATTCCTTTTGGAATATCGCGAGTCATTTAAGCGTGAAATAGAACGATTGCTTTTAGCAGGCATTATTGAAGATTCCACGAGTTCTGATTGTAACCATAGTACTATTCGGATGTATCTTGCCGGATTAAAATTTTCTCTTCCGGCATATTTTTCCAGATCTTAATTTTATCTTCCGGTATATTTTGCCTGATCTAAATTTAATCTTCCGGCATATTTTTTCGGATCTTAATTAATTCTTCCGGCATATTTTGCCGGATTTAAATTCACTTTTCTGTCATATTTGTATTCTCCTCTTATTTCGCCAGCTGACGACTAACAGAATAACGACGCATACTCGGCATATGCGCCATTTACCATTCTATCACCAATTTCATATAAGATGGAATTTCATTTTTGTCATAACTACTTGTAAGAAATGATTTTGTAGTGTATACTCTTCCGGTAAACTTGCCGCATTTTAATTTTCTCTCTCTCTCTCTCCCTCTCTCCCTCTGTTTACAGACATAAAAAATGGCCGATTGCGCACCGCGCACGAAGGCGATGAGCAAAATCCCCAACATCGATATGCAAAATGCTTTCACCGGTTATCAAAACATTTTGCTCACCGCTCTCACTACTAGTGCTATCTAGCGTCGTAAACGGTTATTATGCTAATATCGTGTTGGGTCAGAGTGAGGTTATGTTCGATGTCTGTAAACGATAGGCAGTCTCAGGTCTTGCATTGTAATTTGTAAAGAAAAATATTGTTCGATACACGTGACCTCACGGGTGGGTGCTCACTGCTCGTGTGAAGGCACAGCACTCTCAGTGAAAAAACCGCCCATTTGACCTCTTGTATCAAAATATACTAATTGGGAAATAAATTTGAAATTATCACGGATCATTAAGAGGTTTAACGTTTTTAAATGAAGTTCATTTACAAAATTCACGATTGAACAGATGGATTCATCAAAAACATGATTATGATACCAAAAATTGTTCAGATCGCGAAAACATAATTGCTAATTTTTTAGCAGAAATACTTCTGGTAGATTTCAAGAAGAGGAACCAAATAGGTTTGTCGATAGATAAAGAGTAAACCCTTAAAATTATAAAATGGAAGGAGAATATTTCAATTACTAAAATCGGATCGTTCAGGTGATATAGTTACTGTTGACAAAAGAGGGTAAGGGTAATGATAGAATTTCGAACTCTTTGTTCAGGTCCTCATACTCGATGGACAAAACATCTGCCAAAGATAAAATATTATTCAACTATAACAACTCATAACAGTACTGGGTACTCGCGTTATGAATTACATTTTGGAGCTAAACCCCAAAACCGGGTACAAAAATTAATTCAATTGCTGGAAATAAAGGAGATACCGCATGATGTAAAGATCTTTTTGTCAAATAAAAAATTGTTGAACAGTTTTGAAATACGAAAGCAGGCACAAAAAAGTCACTCTGATGTTCATCTTCCTATAGGTGATTTAATTTTATTACATGTTTAGCAATATTATTAAACTTATTTATTTCGTTTGACAAAATAAAAGTAGATTGTTATATTTTGGCGCTCCAACGAGAGGGTAAGAACGAAGTGCATATCCATTTTTATAACATCGATTATTCTTTCATGTAAATAACGTACAATCTGACTATTGAATTGATATGAATGTCGAAAATACCAATAACACCGATAAACTCAAGGTGTAAAGGTAGCGTATTGTTACAAGGATTGAGTAATACGAAACGACATCGTAAAGATGTTTTTGATAAATTTAGTGCTAGATTAGAGATTATGACAAGTGATAATCATGAAATTTCAAACGCCATGAATATTGAGCAATTGCGAGATTAAAATACTGATCAAAATAATCAATTAACGCGGTTGAGAGAGCAAATTCGGGTTAAACTAGGGAATCAGCAGGATGTAGGGAAATTCGGAAATCAGTAAGTTTAAACACTTGTTGACGGCCTTCGAGCAAAAGCTGTTTCTGAGTCTGATTATTCTCAACAATCACAAGCTTCAATAAATCATCTTCATAAAAACTTGAATAACCCTTGACGTAATCTGAGCATCCGTACTCATTCGGTATATAATACCATATCAATAATGAAGATAATTTAAGCTTGTGTTGGGCGCGATGTTCTCTACAGGTGCGTCGCACAGTATAGTGGGCTGGAATCCAAAAAAGCTGAACAAAACTCAATTGTTTAAACAATTTATTGGAAATTGCTATTCGGGTCTACGGAGAGAATTAAATAGAATTCATGTGCTGTTTTATGTCTTCTATCATGGCACTTGTTTTCCACGTTAAATAAACAATTTAATTGAATTCAATCCTTATCGACATTTACAACAAAAAGAATGGCGAAGGAATAACGCAAATGGTTCCTACATAATCTGTCCTTTGCAGTGGAATGACTATATCAATTACAAATTTCTTCGGTTTTTGACCTTCAAGGCAATTTCCCTACTTTAAGGACATATGGTACTTACTTACCATATAATCCATATTAGTTTTTTCGGTTTTTATCCACGATAACCACGCACAGTGGGAAAAAATGACTCGGTTCAAAATAACGTACAGCCCACAAATATTGACCGATTTGGACGTAAAAAATTTGAAAAAAAAGCTGATGAAATTTTCTAGAGAGTTGTCGAGTCTGATTTTTTGTTTAGTTTTTCAATTTTTTTTTTTTAATAAGCAAATATGACGAGAAAAATGGCAATTTTTTCTATTAGACGATCCCGGTGCTCGTCAATAAATAGGAAAATTGTTGCAATCGCCTACGTTTCATGGAGTAACATTAGTTAAAGATATTTCATCATGATGTAATAAAAAAAAACAGAAATTTATAAACAAATTATTTGCTTAAAGTGTTTTCTATAATTTTGAATAATTTTACTTTTTTAAAAGTTATATTGCAAGAAATTTGGATGGATACAATATTATAATGGAGAAAATTTCTTTTCATATTAGTTTTGTTAATGTTATAAACAAATGCATTATTAAGGCATTTTTCGTGGCATTCAGGCATGAATATTCGTGTTTTTCGATGCCAGTTCTTTTAATTCGGAACTTTATGATAATTTCAGCAAAATTCATAATTAGTTGATAAATTTTATGTTTTTCTTAAAACAAATTTAATAAACAAATGGATTATTCAGTCATCTGTCGAAGGAAAAATTCGTTTTTTTCGATGTCAGTCTTTTTAATTCTGAACCTTATGATAATTTCAACAACATTCATAATTAGTTGACATTCATAATTAGTCGACAAATGCATCATTCGGGCATTCGTCGACGGAAAAATTCGTTTTTTTCAATGTCAGTCTTTTTATTCGGAAAGTCCATTATAATTTCATCGACACTTTGCAAGCAATGGCTTCAGGAGAGGTGATTGATACTGTTAAGTTTGAACAGTATTGCTGAAAACAGCGAAGATTTACATTACCCTCTACAGTTGGTATTATCTGCCAGTAACGGTTCACAAAATCCTTCTTCATGGTGCCAAAATTATCGAATCATTTTTTCTTCCTATTGGAGAATTAACAAAGGAAGCTCAAAAGGCGAGCAATTTTAATCTTGAAACATATCCGAGAATTCAACGCTCGGAAATGTAAAAAATGTTGATTTCCACTGATCCAAAAATAGTGTATTATAGACAAAAGTGGAAAAAAAGTAATTCTACTTGATCCTAAGGCTGCAGCCTTATTAAAAGAATAAAAGTAATAAGAGACTAAAGCTTAAAGGACTGAGATTGAAAAAAAAATTCGTCAACAAATGCCCTAATAATGCGATTGTTTATTAAATTTGTTTGAAAAATCATACAATTTATCAACTAAGTATGAGTGTTGATGAAATTACCATTGACTTCCCAATTGAAAGCACTGACATTGAAAAAAACGAAATTTTCCGTCGACAAATGCCCGAATAATGCATTTTCAAATTGAATTTGTATTTAAAAAAAATGAAATTAATCAACTAATTATGAATGTCGCTGAAATTATCGTGAAATTCCAATCAAAAGGACTGACATTGAAAAAAACGAGTTTTCCCGTCGACAAATGCCTGAATAATGCTTTTGTTTATTAAATTTGTTCAAACAGATCATAAAATTTATTAAATAAATATGAATGTTGCTGTAATTATCATGAAATTTCCAATTAAAAGGACTGACTTAGAAAAAAACTAATTTTACCGTCGACAGATGTCCGATTCATACATTTGTTTATTACTTATTATTGTTATTACTATTTTCATTCAACGGTTTACTTAATATTCTCCATACTACTTCAACTGGACCGACATATCTGCTTTGTAGAGTCAACCAAGAACTGAACTTTTACGGAATGGAAACAAGGTCTATGGCTTAATGTCTGTGTTTGTTAAATTTGA
Organism: Melikaiella ostensackeni; assembly: GCA_032362435.1. Taxonomy (NCBI): domain Eukaryota; kingdom Metazoa; phylum Arthropoda; class Insecta; order Hymenoptera; family Cynipidae; genus Melikaiella; species Melikaiella ostensackeni. Next base: position 14,056 of record JAUMHM010049787.1, read on the forward strand.
AAGAAAAATCTTTTAAAAACATAACCTATGATAAAGTCTTTTCATACAATAGTATATCTTATAGAAAGTCTTTAAAACCGAGAAAATATGTTTCTAAAAATCTGTGTAACAGGCTCATCAGAGATAGTTATGTCAACAAGAGAAAAAAGAGGAAGAAAAAAGAAAAAGACAACCAATTGTCTTATTCTTCCTCCGTCTTTTTTATACTACGAGGATCCAACAAGTTTTGAGGTCCTTTAGACCTCCTCACCAGAGAAATTTTATAGGAAACTAAGGTAATATATTTTGGTCTGATTCTTATTTTTATTTTAAAATTACTATGAATCTTGGATAGGATCTTATCTTTTTCAGAAAATATTATCTTTCAAAACTCTTTTGGAAAATTTTGTACATGCTTTTTATCTTAGTAGAGTAATCAAATGAAAACATTTTATTTCTCATAGAAATCTAATAAAACTATCAAAGGTTATAAAATTTTCTACTGTTTTTTATATTCGTGAAGTTGAAACCTAGTCTGCTGTTTATATCATAAATCTTTATCGGAAAAACTCCGTGAGCTTTGCATTTCGTTAGGAAATTTTTCTGTAACTCAGTTTGTTTTCATTTTTTACTTGAGTGAAAGAGAGATTAAACATTTTTTTTAACAGGACTGTCTATCATATTATTTTCTGATCCCCAATTTCTTTCAATCTCTTGTAAAATCCATGATGAATATAAGCGGAAATATAAAAAATAGTTTTTTGATACACTTAGCCTGTAATTTGTTTTTGTCTGTTGATACATTGTACTTGATCCTTTTCTTCTTGATCTTTAGTAAGCGTCCAAGTGACATTTCTTCTAGTCCTCAATACTCAATTTCATTTAAAAAAAAACTGGTTAGGAGTCCTCTGGCTTTGACGTTCAAAAAGTAAATGAAGAAAAAATGGTAACTCAATGAATCAAGGATCATTTTAAAGGTCAAAATGTTGTACGTTAATGAGCCAAAAAGCAATATGCCAAAAAAATTTTTATAGCTTA
>JAUMHM010049797.1:0-15072 GCA_032362435.1 Melikaiella ostensackeni
CTAATAATGGAGTCGATAATTGCCAGGATGTCGGTAGTGAAAATCCTGTACCCTTACTCGTACTCCCACACCGGTCACTGTGCCAGCCTTACCTGCAGATCTCACTGAACTCTTACACCAAACGACTTCCGACGGCCAAAGCGACGCGCTTACGCCGTCGCGGAAGATTTTGACAAGTTTCAGTGAATTTAAAACCCCACAACGGGAATTCAATAAAATGTTGAATTCCACCCTTTTGGAAACGAAGTCGAACCTCATCAATAACACTAAGCTTAATGGCTCTCTAGAAGCCGGCTCTGAAGTGCAAAAGAATGAGACTGATTCTGTTAAAAAGGAAGCTAAAGACCTTAAGGCTAAAGCGGTTGCACTGGAGCATGCGAAGAATGTTTACGAGCAAGTGGCTTTGCGTACCGCGCAAAGCCACTGGAATATATGGTATCTCCATGAAGCCCAATGAGGACCTCACGGACACTGTGGATTCGATAACCAGGGCTCTTGACGTTCCTCTTCTCAATGATGACGTTATCAATAACTATCGTATCATAAAAGCACTTTCACTGACTATTCTACCCCCCGCCCGCCGATCATTGTAGCTAAATTCTTCAGACAAGATCTACTTGACAAGCCGATCGAAAGAAGTCAGATCGAAAGAAATTTGTCTACTTCAAACTTGGGATGAACTGAAAACCAGAAGCGAAGAGACAGAAGAATCAATGAATCACACGTTCCTTGAAGGGTTAACTAGCCCTAGGAGCTTTTTTTGAATGAAGACAAATACAAATATATCCACTAAATAAAGCTCTTCTTCTTCTTTCTATGATCTGTCTCAACCTGAATATCTGATCCGCACATAATCCCCCGGTATAAACCACATTGGACTTCTCAAATTCTTCCTCTAGTTATTTCTATCACCTTGCCAATGAGTATTTTGCTAAATATTTTGCCTACGATACTTAGTGGGCTAATCACTCTATAGTTAGTACAGTCGTCTTTATCACCCTTTCCCTTGTAGACTGGAACGATAATCGCTTTTCTTCAATCATTCGGAGCTTTAACTGTTCGCAGCACACATATTCGTGAATTCATTCAGCTGCAAAAATTATTATCCGCCAACGTTTTAATCATTTCAGCGATGATACCATCCACAAGAGCAGCCTTACCGTCCTTTGTTCCTCAACTATGGATTTAATATCGCGTGTATCGATTCTTCTTTCACCATCTACAACGGGATTGTCTTACGTATCCTTTTCTGTTCCACAGTTGTTCTGTTCCGTAGCTTGACCTCCATACAATTTTTTAAAATAATCACTCATACAGTATTTTGCTTTGTTCGTGTCGCGCACCATTTTACCATCAGCATTCTTAATTACAACTAATTAAGTATTAGTAGTTCCTTTTCTAATCATCTTATCCTAGTTACAGAATAATTTCTTGTTTCCTTCGAAATCATTTGGTTGACTTCTACAGCTTTCATTTTATTCTTGCTTTCTTCGACTAGTATCTTTGCTTTTCTGGTCTTATCGCTATAATCCTTTTATAGTCTAGTCTCCTCTTCATTTCTGAGACCTATAGGATTTAGAGTTATATATCACGCTTGCTTTTTCTCGTTAACAGCCACGCGGGTTTCATCATTTCACCAAGCATCTGCAGCCTCTCTTTCTACAGCTGCATTACACCACACTTTAGATGCACTCAACATTATGCTATTCTGCAGTATAATCCATGCACCTTGTACATTTTTGATGCTTAATTTCGTCTGCCAGTCTTCTTCATGATGTTCTGAATATTTTCTATCTTTTCACGATATACTACTTGTACTTCTGGCTTCTGCAAATTTTCTGTTTTAACTCGCGTCTTCTTCGCATATTAATAATTCCTTTTTTCCTTCATCCACCAGTTAGGGTCATTTCTGGAACTTTGAGATAGTGATCCGTTTCACATTCAGAGCCTCTCATAACTCTTGTATCCCTTACAAGCCCTCTCAGTCTCTCATCCGCTACAACGAAGTCAATCCTACTGTGTATTTCGCCACTGCGCGAAGTATAATTGTGGATCATTTTATGTCTACACCAAATATTCGTGATAAACAAACTTTTTTCTAAGCATAAGCTAATCAATTGCTTCCCGCTTTTGTTTGTTTTTGGGTCTCCGAAGTGATCAAGTAACCTGTCGGTATCTGCGCGTTGGACACCAGCGCAGCTATTTGTATCTTCAAGCATAATGATTCTTGCCCTAGGATCAGAAGTACCCATAATTTCATTTAAAGAGTCCCAGAAGGTGTCTTTTACATCACTACTATCACCATTAATTGAAGCGTAGCACGCTATAATGAATAGCCTTTTGATTTCCACTTTCATTCTAACTCATAATAATCTAGGACACACTTTTTGACATGTGGCTTCCCTCTCTCACTTATAATCAGACCGCCTTCTTGGCTATGATGTGATCCCTTAGCTGGCTTGATATTTATAGAAAACGTTTCTTGCATCAAGCTAGTAGCTGGGTGTGTGCTTTACTCGTATATACTGAACGATATAAATAATAATGTAGCCTCGCATAGAACTGACACTTCTGTTGACGAAAGGCATTGGGGGATACAATGCGCGTAAGGATGCTAGATTTTTATGTGTACCGGAAACAATAAATAATTTATGTGAGATAAGAATTGACTTTCTCTTTCGTTTCCCACTTTATTGTTTCCAGTATACGTAAAATATCTACCATCCATACGCGCATTGTATCCCCCAATGCATTTCGTCAACAGAAGTGTCAATTATATGCGAGGCTACATTATTATTTATATTGTTATTTATTTAAATTATACACCCAACTACCAGCTTGATGCGAGAAATGTTTCCCATATGTATTAAATCATGTCTGAACTAAGCAGCTAAATCGTCATAAGTTGGTGTGGATATTTATAGTGCCAGTCCTATCAAACATCGGTCATTCGAAGGAAAGTATGAAGACAAAGCCAGAACCAAAGGTGTTATGATCGGCTTGTGTTGTATACTGATAGCTCAACATCTCTCTGCAGTTTGGTCTTTAAGATTGGAAAAAACCATTCATTACTTCATAAATGTGACGAGAATTCTCAGCACTGAGTCCCTGAGCAAAACTAAGCAAGAAATGCTGAAATGAATCGATCATGCGAGCCAAGCCAAACAAATTGTGGCTTTGCAATCCGATAGAAGTCCGAACGAACTTTGAAGTCTTTTCGAAAAAAAAATTTATCAAAATGCCTTCTTTTCAAAACAAAAAAATAATGACATATTTGATACATCTATATGATTAAAACTAAATGTATTTTAGTTTCGACATGTAGAACTTAAAAAAAGTGTTTAATTATAATGTGACTGAATTATTGTTATTCATCCAAAGTCCTAAAGATGAACTCTAAATCCAAAATGATCCATATCATACTCGTATTTCAACTATCAACTGCATAATTTCAATTTCATAATTAATAAGAGAAAAAACTATTTTCTTAAATTTCAAAGTATTCTTTCAACGGTAATTAATTATGTTGTATCCTTTTCCTTTACCTAAAATATACAAACACAAAGCACATTAAATCGAAGTAAAATTTCAAATCACAAAATCATGTACTTTATAGAGCAATAAGCATAGCAAAAAATCGATACCAATAACCATATCGCAGTTGTGGGTCTTTTGGACCATCCATTTTTCAGTGATGGATAATTTTATTGATAGATTAATTTGGCTGACTCGTCAACACTGGCTGATCCTTTGAAAAAATTAACTTTTATCTTTCGAGCACATTTTTTTGGTGCGAATTTTATGATTTTTTATTCAGATCATCGTCCGAAAGAGAAAAACATAAAGAGCAGCCAGTTTTACTTGAATTAAAATTTCTACAACAATTGTTTGCTGTATACTTATTTTGGATATTTGGCACGGAAAGTCTTTTGAATATTTTGAAACTACTTCAAATTCATTATGATCCCTTAAATTCATTCAAATCCTGTGAAATCATTCAAAATGTTTTGATATTCCTTGAAATAAATGAATCGATGATGTGAAGGCTTATCCCTTTCTTGACTTTAGACTCGATTTTGGCCATAGTTAAATTGCTATTCCTGTAATTGAAGCATATTTTTATTGAATTGGATTACTTCTTAGTTTATTGGATTTATATTTAACTCACGATCTAGATTTGATATATTTTTATTCACGCAGAGCGCGTCGTGAAAACCGACAGAGATAAATCTCATCATAAAAAAATAAACTTAACTGATGTTTATGACTTGAATAAGAACTAAAATCAGTTACATGAACAAAGAGCTCCATTTTAAAGACATTTATTCCTTTTCTCAGCAGTTTTTCGGAAAATAAACAATTTTCTTCAAATATATTTTTAGTTTCAAAGCATGATTCATATTCGAGGTGTTAATTCCTTTAGCAATCTGGTGTGCACTCTCTGCAATTTTGAGTAATACCATGCAATCCTTTGCAATCCCATTCAATCAATTGCAATCCCTTGTCGTCGTCCCTTACGAAAATATATTACGGGAAACATAGTATAGGTCTATGATGATTTTCCTTCAATAAATTTCCCATAATTCTTTGGCGATTCTAAAAAAATCATTATATGTAGAAAATCGTAATAAGAAAATCAATATAGAAATAAACAACGTTAAAATATTGAAAGAATTGATGCAAAAAAAGAGAAACTAAAAACAAGTGATTTATTTATTTACTCAAAGTGGGATTTCAAATCATTAATAGGGATTCAAAGGGATTTCCACAAATTTCTAGAAAACTTCAGGAAACAAATTAAATTTCATTTCAAGTGATTCTAGCAAGTTCAAGAGATATGAAGAAATCGAATAAAAAAAATTCAAGGGACTTCAAAGAATTTTGCAGGTTTTCCAAAGATTTCAAGGAATATCTAGGAAACTAAATTTTAGAAAATGAAATTTCGCGCGCAATTTGAACAGTTTTTCTGAGAGAACTTCAATGAATGAGTTTAATTTTAATTCTTTTCAAAGGATTTCGAATGATTTCTACTTACTTTGATGGATTTTTACGATTTTCAAAGATTTCAAGAAATTCAAAGGGATTTCGGCGAACTTCTTTATGGAACAAATTAAACATTAGGGAACTTTAGGGAAAAAATAAGATTTTGTTTCAAGTAATTTCCTCAATTTCAAGAGATATAAAGAAATTAAAAAATTTTCAAAGGATTTCGAAGATTTTGAGTTATTGTAAAAATTTCAGAAAAGGGGCCTTAATGGCCTTAAAAGGGGCCAGAAAAGGGTTCCAGAACCTAATATTTTGGAAACTCTACAATTCCTAATAATAATGTTCTGATTTTTCAACCGCAGTGTAGCATCTCGAAGTCAACATTATGGGAAAACAAATAAATAAACCTAAAACATGTTATTTTATTACATTCAATCATCTTACAATTTTTAAGAGCTTTCAAGAGATTTCAAGGGATTTGAAAAATTTCATGGGATTAAGAGTGATGAAGCGGGACAAAAACGGAATATTAGAAAAAAAATTAATCGAAATTGATATCATTTATTTGAAAACTCAATATGTTAGATGACTGGTAAAACAGGGTATAAGTAGAATGGAAAGAGAAATAATGCTCAAATTGATCTGATCATTCGAGCGGAATCAATGAAATCTTGTGTTTTGGCGATACGAAAAGAGTACAATAAGTTTTGAAATTCTTCAGAATGTCTTTTTTCAGTTTTCCAATTTGAAACTTTAAAAATATTGCCATATGAGCCAAAACATTATAGCAATTTTTTTGTAAGGAATGTTTTTATGGTGAGCAGCCGAAGCCGTGACTCAGATAAAATTATATATTAACAAAAATCTGTTTCAATAAAAAATAAGAAATAAAAAAACTGTTTGCAATTCTCAATTTTTTGAGAATAAAAAAAAACATGTTTCTTTATAAATTCGTGTGGAGAGAGCCCCGTCTAGCCCTCATTGGAATTTCTTCGCCCTCGTCACACAGAAAAAAATATAATTCATTTCAAACCTGAAATTAGCGTCAAAATGTGCTGACACAAAACTAAATAATATGGTCCAGCAAAGGTCCAGTTCGGACCCAGACCGTTAAGGAACCCTTTAACTCGGGTCCAAACCAGAAGGTTCCTTAAATTATATTTGAGAAATTTACAAATTGATTGGTGACCAAAGGATAGAAGCGAGAAAAGATAGAGAGAGAAGGAGTGGTAGAGAGAAAGTGGGAGGAAGAAAGAGAGAGAGAGAGAGGGATTTGAAGAAAAGTCATAAAAAGTGCTACAAAATTCCTGACGGAAAAAAAATCTGGTATACATATCGGGCAAATTTTTTTTTCTTCATTTTTCCCGCTAGATGTGAGAAAGTTTCTAGCGGCAAGATGAAAAAATTTGAGTATACAGGTCTGACAAACATGTTATTTCTAAATTTTATCGAAAACCTAAGACCTAGTGGCAAAGTTGAGAAAAAAAATTTAATGGAACTGTACAATAAATTTGTTTTGCTTCTGCCGCTAGGAGCTTCCTGACACCCAGCAGATTAAAATTAAGGGTATCCTTATAGGTGCGAGTCCGAACCCGAATCCTCAAGAATTTGGACGGTGCGGGTCCAGGCCCGAACCCCTAAGGAATCAAACAGTCCTGGTCCGTAACTAAACCATTAAAGTTTATATTGTCCGAGTCCAAACCCTAATCCTTGAGAATTTAAACGCTCCAGGTCCAGACCCGAACCTTTAAGAATTCAAAAGGTCGAGACCGGACCTAGACCCTTGAGAATTTGATGGGTCCGGATCTGAACCCTTGAAATTTATATTGTCCTCGTGCGAAACCGAACCTTAAGAATTTAAAAAGGTCGGGTCAGGAGCTCGTCCCTTAAGAATTTGGAAGGCTCGGTCTGGATCTAGACCTTCAAGGAATCCTTCAAATTGTGGTCCATCCTAAAGGGTTCCGATCTCTGTTCCGATCTCTGCTACCCTTACAGCACTAGCCAACTTCAGATGCGTTTTTCTCGTGAATCGTTTCCTTAAAGTTCCAACTTCAAAAACGCACCGGTGTCTCGTTTTTCAGCCAAAAGGGTTTGTTTAGCACTTTATATTCCAGGAATTCATATGGCTATATGATCCTATACGTAACCTCATACCGGGTATGAGGGACCTCTTCATGCGAATGCCAACGTACATTCATCAAAATATGTTTAAAAATGATGGAGCAATAATTCATGCTATTTTTGAAAATTAAAAATTCACCGTCGGGCAACTGCAAGGGGCTCATGTGGGAAGCTCACGTTAGATCATCATGGTTTAACATGTCGTTTTTATGAGAGGCCACACCTGGATTTCCCTCATGGGTCCCTCATGGCCTGGAAGCGATTCATGTGGGCCCATACGAATATTTCGATAAATTTCTGAGTTTTGGCTCAGTCCTAATAAACAGGTGTATTCTTTGCAAGGGAATAGGATGAATTTTATTGAATAGGAGAGGAAAGGATGAAATTCCTGGAACTAAATAAGACTAAAAAGTGAAATTCATTTAAATCCCTTGGAATCTTTCGATATTTTTTTGAATACCATAAAATTATTTGAAATTCACAAAGACGCACACACCGAAACCTGCTTTAAAAATCGACAAGGTCAAGTCTTATCAGAAAACAATAAAGTTAATGGCAGTTGCTTCTACCTGGTTTTCGATTTCTTTTTGCTCTCAGTTAAAAGAAGAAACACGAATTTTTCTTTGACTACAATCGATTTTAATCGAAATTCTCACAAAGGGCCTACGGAGGTAAGCATGTAAAATTTGCCCCCTGCATATCGATTTCACATTACGTCCATAGATGAACACCCATGTGACATAACATTCCTCCAAACGATAACCTAAAAATTTCATTTTTGGGGGACTTGAAGAGGGGAAAAGTAAAATCAAGATAGTCATTTTTCTCGAAAAGGACTGAGCCAATTTTGATAATCAAGATGTATCTTATAGTCACCCATAAGACCAGCTAGAAAAAGAATTAAATTTTTTTAAATGAAGAAGAGGGTACAAAAAGTTTTAAAAATTTCCAAAATTTTGTTGAGGTTATGTTTGAGAAATACACCATCTAGTTTTTTTTTAATGCTCATATTGTCTACTTCAACATATATTTTTTCAGAATTTTTCATAGGGGTACTTCATGGCTTAAAAAAAAATCTGGCGCGGGACGCCGTGCATGTATTGCGTATAGCGCATAACATTACCTCAAGGCCTGGAACATCACAGATCGATATAAATTGTGTCTACTGATTTTGATATTGCATTTTCATATTTTATTCAGAATCGCCTGCAGTTAGCCTATAAAAGTTAGTTTTCGGATTCCACCACGAGGAGGTTGCAGTACATTTTTGTACTCCATTCGTGGTGCTTAATTTCGGTGTGTCCCCTTGCCTCTCACTGGATTATAATTATTTTTCTTGAATACATCACTGGGTACTTCTGAAGGTTTAAAAATTGTTGACAAATATCTAGTATATGATAAATAATGAACAACTGCATCAATGTGTGAACAACAACCAACAGTGCTTTGGCCATTTGCACATTCATCTTTAACATATTCAGTTCTTAGTCTATCATCTCTGTCGAACTATTTCCGCCAAACATGACACAGCTTGAGCAAGTCGGTATTTTCCAGTGAACGATATTTTAAATCTCTTCCAGTCGTTTTCGGAAAATTTAAAATGTCGTCTGATGTGACACTTCTGAATGAGAGTTTCAGACGAAGCCATCCTTTTTCTTTTACCTCAGTAGCCAAAGTATTCTGCACATTTCTTTAACTATGCATTCTTTGCAAACTTTAATCAAAAGTGTCTACATCAGATTAAAGTCTTTTTTCAAAATTGTTATGAAGAAGCAACGCGATTCTGAAGTATGATTAAATTTTTGGTATCAGTTTGTTGTCAATTTTGTGATCCGAAAGGTGATATTCCTGTTTGAATACGCCGTGCATAGATTCAACTACCCACCGAATTTTTGTAACAGAACGAGATTCGCTGGATTCTTTCGTGGACAGTTGTTTCCTTCTTACCTTCAAAACAGACATTAAAACTTTAACATTTTCTTTCTCTAACTTTTCTTCTATATCTCGAAAGCCGCTATCAAGAACAATAATATCACCTTCTTTGAAGAACTTACGAAAACCACTTGGATCTTCACTAACACTTTTTAGAATTTCGGCACTATTTTGATTGGCAAGGTATGGTCCAAGCACTTCAACAATGTAGCAGTCGGTTGTGCAAATAGTGAAAGATTTGCAAAGAGGAATTTTTTCCTGTCCAGAAGAAGATTTTCTCTGATATTCATTATTACTGCTCTTTTGATGTCTAGTGTACGTTCCATCACAAACTAAAAATAATTCGTCGTCGATGACGATCAACTTCTTGCCATATCAATTGTATGATATTGAGTAAGATTATCGCTGTTAATAGAACCTAAGCCGAAACGATGTGACAAAACGGCATTTCTAAAAGATTTCATTACACTGGCAGAATAATCGAATTCATCATGTTCATTTTCTAACTGTAAGTTAGAAGAAAGCATTTTATCAGAAAACTTCCTAGAGCGTGATTTGAACAAAAAGACTACGAGTGCTTGGATCACCGAACGGGATCGGCTGTTTCATAGCGAGATCAACATCTCTTCGAGAGTATTGATTTCTTTCCAATTTAATCCTGTAGATACTTCCAATTGTCTTTTGGAAAGACTATATTCACCTAAATTATCGAATAAACTTGAATCACACCCCATAGAAAGGGTATCCATTACTTTAGACAACTCTAATGCAGTGATACTTGATGTGTTAGAATGCACCTTCAGGAGACCAAGATCTTCATCAAACATTATCGATTTTTGATTATATGAGCTCGACAGCACCGATTTCCTTGTGGTATATATGTTTTCTTATTAATGTGAGACGGCGTTTGAGCTTCTTCAGAGATCGTAGATAAGTTCGTCGTGGTTAAGCAAGGCAACAATTTTTTTGAGTTGCAGCAGTCCGCTGAATGAAAAGTTGAATGCGTTCAACATCAGGAATTCCATTATTTGACTTGAGTTTAATTTCAAAGGTTGGATCATTATTAATTGATTCATAATCGGAAGGAATAGAGTTTTTTGTCAGAATTGGAGACATTTTTGAGATCTTTTTTGAAAATATAGAGTCGACAACTGTGGCATACAATGTCATCAACAACTATTATTCGGTTTGAAGAAAGAGAAATATCATTTGCTTCACTTGCATTTCTTATTATCTTTTTTTTCCTTTCCTTTTATTCATAAAAGTGTCGCAACCAGCATATTTGACATTTATTTTGGGTTGAAACATTCTCTAATCAAAAAGTGAGCTATTTTAGAACACAAGTTTGTAGAAGAATTAACACTGCTGAAAGATGATGATCAAGTTTTGTTCGAAACAAGTGAATAACGCAATCAGAATAATACTAAAACACAAGCCAAGTTCGGATCGCCAGGCTGCGCTACATATTCGCACAGCGCCCCGCGCCAGATTTTGTTTTTTTGAGCCATGAATTACCCCTATGAAAAATTTTAGTAAAGTTTATGTTGAAGTAGACAATATAAGCAATGATGGAAATAGGTGTTTCGGGTTTCAAACATGTGCAAAACTACGAATCTTGCACACGATTGAAACCCGAAACACCTCCTTTCATCATAATGGATCATCCGGAAAGCATTAAATCTATTAATATAAGCATTGATAATAGATTTAATGCTTTCACGATGATTCATTATAGTAAAAAGGAGATGTTTCGGGTTTCAATCGAGTGCAATACTACGAATCTTGCTGACGTTTCGTAGTTTTGCACACGATTGAAACCCGAAACATCTCCTTTTCAATATAAGCATTCTTTCCAAAAAATAATTAGATTGTAGCTCTGAAATATAACCTAAAAAAAAATTTCGAAGTTTTTCAAACATTCTTTTTACCCCGATTTTTTATTTTAAAAATTCAATTTTTTCTATTTAGTCTTATGGGTGACTATAACATATATTTCGATAATCGAAATCGGTTTAGTCGTTTTTGAGGAAAATTACTTTTTTGATTCTGCTTTCGCCCTCCATAACTCCCCTAAAAATTAAATTTTTAGGTTATTCATTAGAGGAATATCATTTGACATGGGTGCCGATCTATGGCGGTAATATGAACTTGATACGTAAGGGAGCAATTTTACTTTCGTAGTGGGCACACATGCCAGAAGACATTATTCGAAAGTCCCAAAAACGTTCTAATGACGTCTTTTGACATTCACGTCCAAGAAAGAAGGTGGCCCTGCTCATTTTTCCTCATTCCTCAGTTTACAAAAAATCAAACGACTTTTTTGTTGTAATCAATTGTCCTCTGTGTTGAATCGTCACAATGTTTAAAGAAGTGTGCAGTTACTGAAAATGAAGATAATTCCAACAAATTTTGATGCGCGTGCGGAGCATCCGTCTGAAAAAAAAGCTATAAACATTGTGGTAAGTTGGTCAAAAGAAAAGATGATGTCTGATAAGATACCGGTTATGAGTTCAAGTCCCTGCCGAGGCGCTAATATTCTTATTTTTTCTCATATTTATTTTATCTCTTATCCATATGAGCAGTGCATATATGTTTACTCAAAAATTGTGAGGAGAAAATTTTTGAATGTATTTTTTTCATAGACAAGTTTATCGTCTAGGCAACTGGAAGAGGCCCACGGGGGCAAACATAAGGGCGACCATGAGGAAAGCCCATGATGGATTTTTATGGATTCACCATGTCATTCCCATGAGGAACTACGCCTGAATTGCCCTCATGGGCCACTTATCGCTTGAGGGCAATGCATGGTTTCACACGATTGGTGTTTTGGTACTACAATTTCTACAAAAATAGACCACTTTTCTCTTGTTATTTGTCTTTCAGTCTCGAGTCAGGCACGTAAACCCGTTTTATTTTGTATAATCTCTCCATAAAGGAAATACGGCGCAATTTGGCGAACGTGTTTCAGAGAAATAAGTTTATTTAAGTTTGTTTTTCATTGATAAAATTTGTCCTTGTGTTCTGTCCCTGACTTTTCGTGATATGTAATCCATGATTGAGGCAAGGGATGTAGTCATTTTTTAATCAAAATGAAGCCTCTAATTATCGTCTTTTTCGTACTTATGTGTGTGACCCTTCTTGTTGGACTTGCTGACCCCAAAAGAAAGCACCATTTACCCTGTACTAAAAGACATGATACTCAATCATGTACGACAAAAAATGATTGTTGCTCTAAGGTCTGCCTTCCGATCGGTACGTAGAAAAATTATTAATAAAGAGTCCAATTACGCAATTTGTCTATGATGGAATTCATTGGCAAAAAAGAAACAAATAATTTTACTAGAATAGGAACCCTTTCGATAAGTTCAAAGTGATTGTATCTCAACTTGAGGATAGTTTGAAATAATAAATCAAAATATTGATATTGAATAGTAAAAAAATATATGTTTAACATTTTTAGCTCCTGGACCAGATGACTATGTATGCATTGGCGGTTAATTTGCTGCGATAAAGTGAGAAGTCGCTTCAATTTTTCGAGAACTTCAGGTGATGGAAAATCTGCGATTTTTAATTACAATTTATAGTATGCTGAATTTTGAAACAGATAATATAGCTTTTTCGAATCAGTTTTGTGAAAAATAAACAACTGAAAAAACTTAAAACAATCTAAGTCATTTTATAACGTCTGATGACTTTTTATATACACTCATCTCGCCTCACTTGGCTGGCCAATCTTTGGCCAGCTTCACGATTTTTCAAGATAGAATGCTTCTGTTTTCCCCCTGAGCGTCCCTTGACGCCCTGTACTCAGGATCATTCTGTCGGATAGTCAGCGCCGTATCAGAAGTTGTTTACATCGCGACTCTCAGGGTATACACTTTTATACTCGTGCCGGGCTTAGGAGACTATATATGCAGTCCTGAAGGCTTACACGCTCGTTGCTTCATCTCCGGTTGAAACTAAATTTTGATAGTGTCTGCTACTTGGCCGACTAGACCTGATGCTGGCACAGTAACGCGAGATGAGTGTATCAAGGAATTTTGATAGTTCTTAGAGGTTTCATAGAATTCAATGGGATAAAAAGTAACAAAACGGGATGAAAACAAATAGAATCTACCGTGGTATTCAATCAAAAATAACTGACAGAGGAGCATTCATCTTCAAATGCGCTCATATGCGCCACAAAATTTTTTTATAAATTTTGAAAAACGTCCACAATACGGAGATTTTAACACTTTGCGAAGTGATGACCGAAGAAAAAAAATTGTTCAATCTTCAAACTTTGTGCAGTCTTTCGACATAACCTCAAATGCTCTCATATGCGCCACGAAAATATTGTCCATATCTCAAGAATTGCCCGAAATATGGGAGTCATAACATTTTGGAAAGTGATAACAAGCGAATTTTTTTTTAAATTTCAGAAATACCTGCACCCTTTTCGATGCAACTTCAAATGCGCTCATATGCGCCATAAAAATTGTCTGCATATCTAAAAAGTTGCCCAAGATATGGAGGTCATAACACTTTTCAAAGTGATTACTACTAAAAATAATTTTTTCATAAATTGCGGCAATGACGCACTTTTCATATAGGATTTCAAATGCGCTCATATACGCCACGAAAATTTTGGACATATTTCAAACATTGCTCAAGATATGGCAGTCATAACATTTTGTTAAGTGATAACAAGTGAAATTTTTTTTTCAATTTTCGTAATATGTGCACCTTTTGGATACAACTTCAAATGCGCTCAAATGCTTCATAAAATTTTTCTGCGTACCCAAAAAGCTGCCCAATATATGGAAGTCATAACACTTTTCAAAGTGATTACGACTGAAAATAAATTTTTTATAATCTGAGCGATGACAGACTTTTCGTAAAGGATTTCAAATGCGCTCACATGCGCCACTAACATTTTCTGCATATCTTGAAAATTGCCCAAGATATGGCGGTCATAACATTTCGAAAAGTAATAACAAGTTAATTTTTTTTCAATTCTGAAACTATTTGCACCCCTTTATATGCAATTTCAAATGCGCTCATACGCGCCATAAAAATTTTCTGCATATCTAAAAAGTTGCCCAAGATATGGAGGTCATAACACTTTTCAAAGTGATGACCACTTAAAATAAATTTTCTATAATCTGCGGCGGTGACGGACTTTTCGTATAGGATTTGAAATGCGCTCGTATGCGCACAAAAAATTTGTGCATTTCTTGACATTTGCTCAAGATATGGCAGTCACAACATTTCGGAAAGTGATAACAAGTGAAATTTTTTTTCCAATTTTAGAAATATCTGCACCCTTTCCGATACAACTTTAAATGCGCTCATATGCGCCACCTTCAAATTTAACAAAGAACTATAATCAACCCTTTCATTACTACTTGTCAGGGATCCACCCCACGATGGTAGCACCAAATTACTTGAATTTGCAATAACAAAGTTACTAATTAGTTTTTCCGATATGACTTTAAATGCACTCATATATGTGCTAGTGCGCTACCTTAAAATTTTACAAAAAGCATAATCATCCCTCTCATTAATACTTATCATCGATGCACCTCACGCTAATAGCACTAAATTTGACCACTCAGAAAAATGTCTTCTTGTGTCGAAAGGATGTTATTTGTCACAAATGGAATTTTCTCTCAAATTTAAGGCTAAGAGGATTTTCATTTTTCTGAAGAGGAATCCGTTTGCAGCAAAAATTATTATCCTCTTGCGACTACCGTCACCGAATCAATCTTGCAGACAAATAATTCTGGTTGTGTAAGGAAGATATTCACGTGGTTCAAAACAAAACGGGCAAGTGGACAATGCTTTTGCCTCAAGACAACTTTTTTCTGAGTGACTTTAATTGGAAATTTTAAGGTTTGAAGAAGAGATAGGAATGGATTGACATGGTTAGCATAGGATGGTTTCGCATACATGATTTATTTCCATTTAATTCTTGAGAAAATTTAATTCTTAGGACATGAAATACTTTCAAATTCTTGAAAAAGTTAAATCTGTTGAAAACTTTGCATAAAA
>JAUMHM010049824.1:0-15072 GCA_032362435.1 Melikaiella ostensackeni
GGTGTGTCTCCACGCTCACTAGCGCTCCTAGCGGCCTCAAGTGTCAGTCGCCGTCCCCATAGTGGGAAAAAAAGGTGCAACGCGTTTCATAAAACCAAACGCGCAGCCCAAAACAGAGGGCAACAGGCAGTTAGGATCTTGCGACCGAAACGCAAAGGTCGAGGTGGGTACCTTGGGAGTAGCAGGAAGATTTGTCTTCCTTCCTAGTCCCATACGTCTCTCCAGAGTGAAGAAAATTAGAATCTTAGGACTAAAATCCTAATACTATAATATTCTTCCGAAAACGGAAACTACTTTCAAGAGTAGACGAACATTTATTTCCCAATCTATTCTATAAAAGGCTCAGGTTTCCTCAAAAAAATCGAAGCTTTTTCGCCACGAGCTTTTAGCTACCTCGAATCCTCAGAGCAATCTTTCAATAATTTTGCGATTTTATATTTGATATATATTTGTGGCGATAGCCAATCTATTTTTGAGATATTTCTATTGACATAAAATTGCAGCATTATTCTCAACTGATGAGCAGAGCAAGGTTCACCTTGTCCCCTGGTCTAAGAAGTTGAATTTTACAATTCACGATCTTCCAATCAGACTTTAGCCTCTTATAAGCAGACGGGAGTTTACTCCTCCTTGTGATTAAGAAAGCGGCCAAGTCCGAATGCCAGAGAGAGAATATCTCTTTCTTTTAAAAGGGATTCTAAACCCAGAAATAAAGTTCCTTCAGAGAAAACCATACTGAGAAACCAGTTTTGAAGATTGCTATCCTTCTTTTTCCGTCATCTATCCTTGTCTCTCTTCAGAGAAGGAGATCTAATACCTGTAGTCCGAGAGTGCCTCGACGCAGGCCCTTTTGGTAAAGCGTACTCGAGAACGTCCATGTGACTTGTTCGTTTGACCGGATTTACGGTCGCATTGTAAAACATTAAATACCTAATTATTAGAGGATTAAGTTATAAAGAGCTGATCTCTGTTTTATTGTGTGCCATTTGAATAGATTTGGTTTGAAGAGGATTATAAGACAGGTGTTATTCTGTGAAAATCTCAATAGAAATCAGAGAAAATCTTTGCTCTACAATCTCTCTCTCTCTCTCTCTCTCTCTCTCTCTCTCCCTCGCTCTCTCAATTGATTCTTTGAATCTGGACACTTAAATTCGTAAAGGAACAAAGCCCATTGGCCTACTTAGTCACTCCTATGAGAGTTTTGATGATAGAAATAATACTGAAAAGATAAATTTTATGTCTCAGACTAAATAAAATTATTATATTAATCGTGCATTGTTTTAAAGCTGCATAGATAGAAATGAAATTAAGAGAGAAAATAGAATAAAAAGAGAGCAAAGACCATTTGACTCATCGTGTCTGAAGGCAAAGTGTATAGAGTTGGCATAGATGCTAAGGAGCTTCATGTAAAATTAGCTTAGAGCTTTGAATCTTTGAATAAATTCTCTTGTGTGAAATTGGAATCTTATTCTTCCTCCATGCAACACCCATTTTTATTATGAATAAATTTAAGTAAGAATTAAAATTAACAATAAATTCAAAGATTAACTTTATTTCAGTTAGCCGGCAAATTGCCAGGATTACAGTGTATAAGCGTGCTCTTATACCTGAACGTTTCTGCACTTTTTATGCCCTATACCGATACCAAATATTTTTTTTAATCTACAAAAAAAGATTTTCTTGCTATAGATTCACCAATAATTTCATACAGAAAAGAAATTCATATCCTTAACGTATTTGTGATTGAAAAATGAAAAACTCATGAAAACACCATTTCCGACATGAAAGTGCTTTGAGTCACCTCTAAATAATTTGTTAAAAATATACCAAAATATGTGGGTCTATTTCTTTTCCGAAGGAACATGTGGTTCCATCAGTGCGACTTAAAAATTAAAAAAAGATTTTTTGGATCACCCTAGCATTCACAGAAGTATGAACTTTCAGTAAATTAATAAGGTTTTTATAAACTCACGCTAGTTGAACGCATCATCAATAGTAAACTTAACAATAGTGCGCGTGGCAGACTCTACACGTAAAATCAACTAGTTTAAGTCCACACGTTAAAGGCTACTGGTTAATTGTGCACGCCCAAGCGTGCACGCAACAAGTCTACATATTAAGTGCTGAACGTCTATCTGTGTACGTTAAACTGTACATGTTAAAAGTCCACACGGTTAACTGTGCAATTTCACATTTTCCTGAATAATGGCATGTCGAAAATGTGTAAACGTTAAACTGTACACTTTAAAGTATGCATATTCAAGTGTACACATTAAAATTGTACACGCTAATGTTGATATTTTGATGCATGATTGATAGAAGTTACATATTCCGTTGTCCGAAATATTTACATCTTAAACTCTACACATTGAAATCTGCTCGTTTAAGATGGACGCCCCAGTCTCCGTACTTCTAAAATGTAATTGTTCATCTTGATTTTTATTTATGTACTTGTTTTGCTTATCTTTTCCCAGAACGTCTGGTCTTAAGAGTACTTTAGGGTCTCTTCAGTAGGTTCCTTAAGGACACGACGTCCAACCCACGCAAGGGGTGTAGAAAACATACCTTCTGTGAGGAAGTCTGACTTCAGGAACACTTTAGAATCTCTCCAGTGGGTTTTTCGAAGATACCACATCCAACTCATTCACCAGATTCATGAAGTACATCTTCTCCTAGGAAAAGGCCCGATGAGGGATGGGGGGTATTTCCCCCCGGGCCCGGAGTTTTCGAGGAGGCCTGAATTTTCCCTGAAATCTCTAAGTCCGGTAAAACTTAAGAATGCATCTGAAAAATTATGCCAAAAACACACATATAGATGTGGGGGGTGGGCGTAGGTTATTACCTTCGGGACCCGATTTTCTCTCCACGGCCCTGTCTAGGAAGTATGTTTTTGGGGTATTTTAGTAGCACTCCAGTTACTACCTGGAAGAATTAGTTATGCACTTAGCGATTGAAAGCAAAATGCTCATTTTCATCATTCTGTCATCAACGAGTTCATCATCCGCTCCTGAATATCTGAGATGATATTCGAAAAATTTCAATTTCCACATTACAAAAATTAAAAATTTCATATACCAATAATCAAAGTAATCGCTTTCGAAATAACTGAACTTTAAAATACACGTTGAAAACCCCATTTTGGGGACACAATTTCTGACTTTACCGCCTCATGCGCTGGCAGTCACTTTCAACTTCGGTTCAACATTTTTCACGTAGCCAATAGGAAAGTACAAATATTCATCATATTTTTCTCATATGAGAGTATCTCGAACAAATTATGTTAAACAGCTGCATTTTCCTATTGTTTAAAGAAAATTAGAGGGGGTACCAACCACTAATGCTCTTGCCCTACATGCAGGCAAAAAATCCTAAAAAAGTTTCATAAGAGTGAAAGAGGTAGAGTCACAAAATGTCCGCATACATTTTTTATCAATACCTGTTTGGTTCTGTTGGTTTCTGTTAGACTGCCAATTAGGAAAAATTTTGCAAATATAAATTCTGTTTCTTTCTGTTAGTATATTCCATGTCTGTGAATAATTTGGATTCCAAGTAAAAATTTAGCTGGTTTCTAATTGCATTTCCAAAAATTATTTTTCCGATGGCGTGCGAAGATCGTAATTCTATTGGGATCTGTTTGGGTATTCCAATGCCGTAACCAAGTTGCATTTCCAAGCACAATCTGATTCGGATTTCCGAATAGAACTTCGCCAATGGCGCATCAAACCACAATTTATTGCAGCTAGGATCTATCTGGTTCTTTCAATACTGTGACCTTCTTGAATTTTCAACCACAGCCTGCAGTGAATACTGTTTGATTTTCCAAATCGAATTTTGCCGATAGCGCACCAAGTCCCAATCGCCATTTCGATCTATTTGGATGTTCTAACATTGTGACCTAATTGGATTTCCATACACAATCTGAATATGTTTGGATTTTTGAACACTGTAATCTACTTGGATTTCCAGACTCAATTTGAATTGAATTCTCTTTGGATTCCCAAATAGAAGATTATAATCATGCACCAAGTCTCAGTTGCTCTTAGGATCTGTTTGGATTTTCGATCACTGTAACCTACTTGGGTTTCCAAAGTAAATCAGAATTGATTCCTGTTTGGAAATCCGAGCTGTTTACAGAGCTAGAAAGTCGGAACATATCCTAGCAGAAAGTAGGACTTAGTGTACAATCGGTGAAACTATTTGAATTTTCAACCAGAAATCAGTTCAGAATGAGTTTGTTAGCCCAAGCAGGTTATGGTATTGGATAATCCAAACAGCTCCTAATGCAATCTTCTATTAAGGCATCCAAACAGAGTCAAATTCAGATTGAGGCTGGAAATCTAAGTAGCTTACAGTATTTCAGAGTCCAAACAGATCCCTGTACCAAGTAGGACTTAGTGCACCAACGGTGAGACTCTACTTGGATTCCAAACAGAAACCAATTTTACTATAGCTTGAGTATGAAGATCCAAGTAGACAATAGTATTGGATCATCCAAACAGATTCCAAAAGCAATGGGATTTGGTGCTTAATTGGTAAAATTCTATGTGGGAATCCCAACAGAAACCAAGTCAGTGTTTGTTGGAAATGCCAAACTGAACCCATGCAGTACTTTAAACTGCAGGACTTTAAACTAAAGTACTTTAAACTACAGCATTTCAACTGCAGAACTTCAAACTAGCAGCACTTCAAATTGCATCATTTTAAACTGTAGCACTTTGAGCTATAGCACTTTAAACTTTAGCACTTTAAACTGCAGAACTTTGCACTACATCACTTTAAACTGCAGCACTTTTAACGGTAACGCGTGACTTATTTTAAAAAGTAACGGTAATGTTAACGCGTTACAATTTTCGGGTAACGGCAATGTAAAATAACGTACGTTACTGTATGTTACTTTATGGAATATAGTAATGGTATTTGTACTACATTATATGTCATGATAACCAATCAGAATTAATATTTTCTTTATAGTAGTATATCTTTATATATTGGACTAACAAACAAAAATTTTTTTCCCATGCAAATGGACGTGAAGTGAAAAAAACGAATCTTGCATTACAAAATTCTGATAGTATGTAAATATTCTCTTGGATAAGATGTAAACACTTAAAGTATTTGAAAATCGGTGAATATATCTTCTGCTTCACATTAGGAATGATATTTTTTGTTAAAAATCATCATCATTTGAATGTGTCTGAATTCAATTTTTTTCTCATTTAAATTTTTAAAAAATACTAACAAAGCTTAGATAAATAAATAGCACTTGCAAATCAATGAAAATGGCCAAATCTAGAAAAAAAATTAAATAAATGATTAAAAAATTTTTTCCAAACCTAAAAAGATTTTTGATCGTTTGATCAAAGCTCACAAAACAATGAAGCAAACAGACATTTCTTTTTTTTTGTAAATAGGAGAACAAAAATACGCAAAGTAAAAGAATTGATACTTACATCATCTTCATAAAATGATAATTTAAATAGGAAATTTTAGAATTAATCATAGTGTAATCTAAAAGACACTTTACAGATTATCAATTAAAAACTCCTGATTAGTTTACTTGTAGTGCAATCTACGCTTTTTCAAATCCCTTAAAGAAACTTGAAAAATTATAAAAATGACTAAAGTGGCGAACAAAGAAAATTAAATCATGCTAATTGGTTCCCAAGATAAAAAATTTTTAAGAAAATTTTCCTTAATTTTTACATAATTCAACTAAATAATCAAGTAGACTTTGGAAAATAAAATGTTTTAGCCATGAACAATTCCGTTACATCACCAGGGCCAGACTGCCCGATTTCAAACAAAAAAACTGTCTAAAGCTTGTGATAATTTAGAATGATGCATCAAACATTTAATCAAAAAAGAAACGTCAAGGTGATACGTTACTTTTTTCCGGTAATGGTAACGTATCGCCTAATTTCCACTAAAAACAAAATATTTCGTTGCTCAGAGATTTTGCGACTTGAAGTCTAGAACGTGTCTGATTTGAAATGAATACGATCATAAATATTAAGAAATTTTGAAAGATTTTGAAGAGGCACTTTTTCTCTGCTTGAAAACCTTTTTCGCTACGACAAATATTTGTGAAAACTGTGAAAATATCCAACATTCAGTTTTCTAGTAAAGGAATATATCTCAAAGATAAAAAGTATCTCTTTTCGTTTGGTTTTATCAGACCTTAAGGTTCTTTCATTGGGTTCCTCGTAAAAACACGACATCCAATGCATATAAAATACGCTTTCTCCTGAAATGTCTGGTTTCAAGTGTATTTCATATTTTTAGATGGGGGTGTGCAAAATAACTTTGCACACAACAAAACTTTGCCCGAAATCCAAAAAGTGATCGCAATCGCTTAACCTTAGCTCAAAAACTGAAAAAATTCAAGTTTACCGAAGGTGTGTTTTTTACACCTGGTGCAAGAGTAGGTACACTGTTCGGAGAAGGGTAGGAAATAACTAGAAGCCCAACTTATTCAAGGCATAATATGCATTTCCGTATAAAATTAGTTCGTAGAAATTCTGATAGAGAATGCATGGATTGGTTGTCGTGTCATTATGAAAACCGATGAAACAATCCTAACGTCCTCCTAAAATCAGACTTCCTGAGGAAACATGTGTTTTATAGAGCTACCTTCAAATGCACACCCGACAATTGACTCTGTACTTTTCCCAACGAATGTGCGAGTAGTTCGACTTTTCACATCATCCGCCGCCAAAAGTACAACGATTGACATCAAGCACAAATTACGACTGTGTAAAGGGTCACGGAACGAATTTTTTGTTGTCAAAAGTACAACTTTTGACATTATAGAGATATTTTATTGTCAAAGCTGCTGAGATCAACAGTCAACGGTCTTCGAATTGACAAAGACAAAAAGTGACTTTTAAAATTTTCGATAGTATGTGGTTTACACTTGAAACATTCATAACGAAAATACATCGAAAATCTAATGCCAAACCGATTGAAGGCACATATAAAAAAGAACAGCGTACACTATATCGTTCGACATCACTTTTCGACCAGATTTCAACGTGCAAAGTTCAGTTTCGAAAATGTGCTCTTAAAGGCGTATACTGTTCAACGTGTGGGCTTGACGTGTACAGTTCAAAACCTATCTCCACAATTGTCGAGTTTACGTGTACAGTTTGACACGCGCACGACTGTTGAACATGATTGATGATTGTTGTGCATGATTGATTGAACTGCGCACAATTCTGAAATTGTTTTAAAAATCATATTTTCTCGTTTTTTTACACAATTATACAAGTGGTTTTTCTTAAAGTTCCTTTATCATTAGTGTTCCTAATTTGGAGAACATTTTGTAAAAATTTTGTAATTTATGATGAAAATTCGTAACAAATAAAAGTTTTCACAGATTGAAATTTTCAGTTTCGAAATAAAATGAATATAAATAATACTTGTTTGAACAAATATTTATTTTAAGAAGTAAATATGACTAAAGTTCAAAAAAAAAAATTTCAATAAATTTAAATCTCTTTTATTATAGCTACACATATTTGAGACGCTCTGAAGAGGTACGATTCAATACAATCGCAAAGAACTTAACACTTAAATACAGACACACTTTACAAATAATTGATTTCACAGGCATTAGAAAAAATCGATTATTCAAAATTGTTCAATAACCAGTATGAAATTAAAATATCTGATAGTAAAGATTTATCAAAAATGAAAAAATAACGTCTTTTATATTTTAATTTCATCACAAAAATTTTAGATTAAATTATTTTTCAAGTACAATGCCGGGTCCAATACTGGATCACCAACGCTGTAACTGGTAAAAAATTTTTAAATTATTTTTAATACCCAACATTATTTTCGAGCATCCTATTTTTGATCACACGCTAGGTTTTGACCTTTTCAAAGGCTGATTTACACTTGGTACTGGGTCCTGAAGGCAAATCATCAATCAATCATCAAAATCATCAAAATCATACGTTGACAAAAAGTGTTCTCAAACTGATAAAAAAGTCTTTTGAAATTCGTCCATTTGTATTTTTCATGCCAAAGGATCAGCTTAACATTTTTTGCAAAGGAAATTAGTTTCTAAATACAATTGCGTTTTTAAACACATTGTTTCTAAAACCCGATCCACATTTGGTTCCCATGCCTTATTAGAACGGATACTATGACAAGTCGCGCATAATGCACTATTGTAGAGCACGCTTCAATTACTGTTGCTTTATTTTCATTTTTAAATTGATTGAAAGCTAAATTTAACCCTGGAATTATATTCCCGCTGAATGCATAACTGGCACAGTTTCAATTTCTACAAAGATGTTAATAATACCAAAAAGTCTTAAAATTTAAAAATAGTGAAAATAAATTTATATACATACATATATATTTACATCCGGTTCGGTTTGGTTCATTTGGAATCGAACCGGAGGGCCCGTGACAAAGCCACCGGACTCGTCCTCAGGTTGCGGATAGAGGGTCCCTGTAGCGAGGGTTTTTGCTGAATACGGTTACAAAAGTTAATAAGCAGTCGCGGACAATTGTTCAGGGATGGTACCAAAGAAAAAACCTCCAAACTAATTAGTGAATAGCTGTGCCGGGAGCTGGACTGCACCTGGGTGAGGTGTCCTTCTGGGACACCGGGTGAATTCCTAAAGTATGCAGCCTTAACTTGCATACGGGGCTCTGCTAAGATTGACGCATCCTTTCCCTACGTGCTCGGGGAACAAATATTACAACACCAAACCCAGTTGTGAATGCAGTTTAAAGTGATCGAACGCGCAGAGCACCCGACAATGGGTTGGCAAACAGTGCCGATCGTCCTAGAGTTCGGGATTCTGAAAATAATTTGGATCGAAACACGTTGACGAATCGGCGATACGATCGACGTCTTGAGTGGATACGTCGACTCAGGGATGACTTGCTGGATTGCTACGATGACAGCATTATACCTGATCGCAGAGGTTACTCGGCGCCTGCACAACCTGTGGTGCCAGAAACACCCAGAGCTTTCGCACGATTCACAACTCGCGTTGCGAAACCACGCCGACAACCTCTTGTGAACAGGATAAGTACGCGGAACGCTTACCCAACTGCAGCGAGAACAAACCACAGACGAAGAAGAGGAAGCGACATTATGACCAACCGCGGAAGTCAGGCATCTCCCGAGAGATGATAGCGATTTCGGAACAAGGAGAAACATTAACATCCAGGTTCCTCCTAATCCCCAAGGTCAGGCTGAAATGGATGCGCTTTTTGTGAGGATCTCACAGAGAAGTCTCACCTCTCGTCCATCACTTGTTCACGTTATAATGTGGCAAAAGCTTTGGCCGATTCAAATTGAAGGGCGCTTGCATCAATTAAACAAAAAGATTGACTGGGCAAGACAGAATGCGTCCCGTGTTCAGTGTGTCAACGACTACAGAACATCTGGTAGTCCTTTTACGGAGAGCGTTCAAAAATTCGATCACGAACTAAGGATCCATCATCACGCACTGAATAAGTCAAAGCTGCTATATTCAATTAAACAAGAAGATTGACTGGGCAAGACAGAATACATCTCGTGTTCATTGTGTGATTCACTACATAAAATCTACTAGGCCTTTTTCAGAAAGGGTCCGAAAGTACGCTCACGGACTAAGGATTCACCATCACACGCTGAGCAAGTCAAAGCTGCTAACTACAAGGCATTACGTTGCTGACAAAATACGGAAGTTATCTGACGCAAGGAGGAGAGTACAGGAGAGGGAGGAATGAGCCAGGGAGAATCAACAGTTTCTCGCTGACCCATCGCGCCTCTTCAGTGATCCTCCTGCTTCTGTAAAAAATCCGCCCAAGTCCGACAAGGTCGAGACTTTTTGGAGGGAGATTCACGAAGTTCGACGCCATTGAATGAAGACAATGAGAACATCATGCGTTTCAAGGAACTGTGCGATCTCAACACGTCCGAGTAGCAATGCCTACCAATCACTGCCGAAGAGGTGAAGAAAGCATTGTCGGGCACGAAATACTCCTTTGCTGCGTGGCCAGATGGCATGAAGAACTCGTGGTGGAAGAAGTTTACTTCTACGCACCAACATCTGGCCCGGATCTTCACCTCATATTTAAAGACGGAGATGACCATTTCGCAGTGGCTGGTGCTACGACGCACTGTAGTCCTATCGAAGAAAGGCAACTTTTCCAACCCAAGGAAAAAGGGTCGTCCGCCCTTGCAGAGCCCCGCATGCAAGGGTAAGGCAGCATACTCTAGGAGGCCGCCCGGTATCGCAGAGACATCGTTGTGGATACCTCACGCAGGTGCCATTCAGCTTTCGGCACGGTTGTTCACACCTCAGCTCGGGGGTTTTTCCTTCGGGACCATCCCTGGACAATTGTCCGCAACTGCTTATTAAGTTTTGTAACCGTATTTAGCAGAAATCATCAGTGCAGGGGCCTTGTATCCGCAACTCACACTATGTACTATTCACAATGTACTATGTGTTTGTCAGGCACCATTGCAATTTAGTCCTTGTCTTATGATACTTAAGATTCTTCACTATAAAAGAGTATTTCTCATGTATTTTTGAAATATTGAGTCGTGAATGAGCTTTTAAACAATTGGGAAATCGGGAAGTGATATTTTCTCACTGCTACTGCAAGAGCAATGACTATTCTTTCATGATAAATAAGTTTGTATATTCCACCTCCTCCTCTTCCTCCTCCTTATCCTCCTTATTCTCTCTCTTTAGTAATGTAATAGAAAATGCTACCATTGTAACATAGTGACAGTACCATTTCAGACCTTGAACTGATAACATGTCTTTACGTGCGAAAAATATTCGTAAGCAAAAAGATATTCTGCATGCAATGGCTGAAGCAAGTGTATCGATTCAATCAATCCTGTCAAGATTAAAACAAAAAATTAACCTCAGCAAAATTTTAACCAGCATGAAAGTTTTAAAAATTTTGAGCAAAGTGAAATTTTTCAAAGCTAGTGATGATAATAAAATTTTGGAGAATGATAATAATAATTTACAATAGCTCAGAAGATGCTGATGATAATAGAAAAATTCTGAATTCCTCACAGAATATACAGGATAATGCTACAATTGTTTATCTTAAAATGTTAGAAGAAATTATAAAAATGAAGTAGATAATGCCCACTGCGTTTTAAATGATCTAGAGGAAGATTAGTGATTGGCGGTGCACAAATAAATTTTGAAGAAAATAATGTTGTAGTCGGCAATAGGGGTCCCAGGATCGATCCTGATTCGTCGAAGGAATCGATTCCTGAGGTACGAGAATCGATTATTTGGAATCGATTCCCTTTGTTGGAATCGATGGCAGAATCGATTCTTGGCGTCGGAGTCAACGTTGATTCTCTTTTAATTAATTTTCATTAATTTTCGTTCATTTTCATTAATTTCATTTAATTAATTTCATTTCCTTTCATGAGTTTTCATTAATTTGAATCGAATTTTAAATTTTCGCGGTCTTTTATAATTGGTGAGAAGTGGTGCGGGAATCGATGGAATTGGAATCGAAAAATCGATTCCTATCGTCGATTCTTCGATTCCAGGAATCGACGTTTTCATTTGGAATTGAAGAATCGAGACTTAAGAATCAATTCTCACCTTTGGTTCCGGGAGCCTAAGGGGCCGTTCAAATATTACGTCACGCTTTTTTCGCACAATTTGACCACCATATGGGTGTCACACTACAGCTGACCCCCTTCCTCCCTCCCTCCCCCCTCAGGCGTGTGACGTAATACCTGGACAGCCCCTGATCGGAAATGCAAGTTACTCTGTTACAAAAGGTTTGCTTAAACTTTTATTTAAAAAGGTGCCAGAAGAAAATTATGTAAGTGTATATGATCGCGAAAATTATAAAAATATTGTCACTTCAAGAATCTCATATAAAAAATATTGGTTGTAACGCGGGCATGATTTGCGCGTTTCATCAGCGTCGTTTTTAGTTCTGAAGGTAGCCATTTACTCTACAGAGGGACCGACGCGACTGTACAATCATGAGTCCATAATACTCCTAGAAGTATTATGGGCTCATAATCGTACTCCGAAATTTTTTAAATCATTTATAAATGTTGTGGACATCTTTGCAAAGTTGTCTGGCAAGTTTCCATGTGAAAAGAAAATTTTTGTTGGATTAATGTAGATTTAAAAAGCTATCCCATGATAGCCCTATGAATGGGGCTATTATGATAAAAAATTATGTTGGTTAATAAATTGTTAAATACTTTTTTCTTGAGCCCAAACCACATGGATATCTTTCACTAATCATCGTTGAGTAAAATTGACCGAACTTCATTCTAATATATTTGTTTTTAAAGAAACTGTGCCGCAAAAAAGAGAGTGAATTATGTAAATTTTCACAAAGTTTCAGTTTCAAGCTTTTATTTTTATTTTACTTTATTCTTAAGTAGGTAGCAGGAAGAATAACACAGGGGCCCTCTAAAAAGCATTAATATCATGCTATTTTTGTAGTTTCTATTAAATTTTCTCAGCATGTGTGGCTATTACAGCATTGTTTTCAGGTTAAATATAGAAAATTATTTAAAATCTTTGAATGAACACTTTTCATGTTATTCAAATGGCCTAACAGCACTCTTGACAGAAATTTAAACCTGATTCATTACAACAATTTGTTCGATTAAGTTCGGAATTGAGAAAAATATCAAGAAACGTCACTTTTTGATCCTTATGTTACATACTTCTAAAATTAACGTTCATGTATCTTGCATTTACCGACAACAACGTAAGACTTTTGAATATTATAACAAAGCCTTTATTACCCTTTATATATAAGAAATCTACTTTTAATAAAATATTGCTTCTTTTTTCAAATCTTAGGTTTCATGTTTTTCCAAAATAGCCCCTGAAAGTTCTGTCCTTTCAGTTTTTCACACTTTTCTTGAAAACTTATGATTAAAAAATCATTACACCGCCTGTAAGTCATCACAACTAAATTGTCTACACTCATGTGTAACCGTTTTTATATATGTTACCTATAAAAAGACGTATTATTCAAATTTTTGGGAGACAGCATACCTTCGACAGCTATTTTCGACGTATTTAAGAATTTTTTGAGCTTTCTGATGAAATACTAACGAATGACATATTATACCTTTTGCAGACAACAGTTTAAAATACAATTAGGTCAGGGGACAAATTTCAACAGTTCACCATGACGACTCTAGGCATAAAAAACTTGCGAATCCCATAATAGCCCCTGTGACTTCAAAACAGCCCCTGTTGACGGTTAAGTTATCATCTCTCTCAAAATATGCTGAAAACAATAAGAACTCGTTTTTCACTTGGTAAAGGATTATTACCAAAGTATACTATATGATTAGTGAAGTGTGTAAACAAATAGATTATGTCTTTTGGGATGATCTAAACGAGTTGGTGGATCGACTACGTTTACTATTAGTATTTCAAGCATGTGTAAATCCAAGTCATGCGAATTAAATTATATCAATGGTTGAAGAATTGCGCGAGGCTGGAATTATTTATTAACCAATTCCTTCTTTAGATATAGGTTGATTTAAAAATGAGTATGAGTCATAACATCCAAACACATGTTTGGACTAATCTATCATGAAAGAATAGCCATTCATGCTGCAGAAGCAGTGAAAAAATATGACTTCCAAATGTTCCAATTGTTTAAAAACTTATTCACGACTCGATATGTTGAAGAAACATGAGAAATACTTTTGGGCAGCAAAGAATCTTACGTATGATGAGAAAGACAGTGACTAAATTGCAGAAGAAGAAGAACTATTCTCCATCCATGACAGTCAACAATAAAGATGATGTTAATGATAACGATGATGAAGAAGATGATACTGATGAAGATAATGATGATGATAATAATGATGATGGGGATGATAATGTTGAAAGTGACTTTTCCTCTGAAGTTGACATAGAAGCAAACGCAAAGCTAAAATGATAGATTACTGGAACCATGCAAATGAATTGGTATAACAAACACTTGTTTAATAAACCTATTTTGTCAAAATGTATGTCTACTACTTCTTCTTCTTCTACTTCTTCATTGCTTAAACCCGAATTCATTTTAGTTATTAAACAAAAAAATTGAAAGGATCATCTCAGCTTCTAGAGCTTCTGATAGATGGTTTTGAGAGTTATATGTAATAAATTAACCAAAAATTTTGAGTATTTGATTAAACTATAGTCTCCTCCTTATTTCTAGAATTATATTTTTTTATCAAAATAAGCATATTTAGCTATATTGTAAAGGCAGATTTTCGTTTTAAAATTTAAAAGTACTTTTCACTATTTTTATAGTTTAGTTCACGACTTAACCTGTAAATTAATTTTTTTGAAAACAAATGAAAAAGTTGATAACCAAATTGATTTTATTATTTGATATTCCTTTCTCAAACTAGCATGTGAGCTCAAGAAAATATAATGCTTGAAATGCCCTGGTAAAAAAAAGAGTGAGTCAGATAGATACTCAGATTACAAACGGCCTAGTCAAGAATTTAGTCTCGGTCTGTGAGCCGCCATTTAAAACCATAAATGCAAACTAAAGGTATACAATTGTACATACCTTGAAGGGGAACAGCTGCTACGTAATATTTTTTTTAACTTGAAGTTTCACTTTTTTTACATATAACAGTACAGGCTGTTTTAAACTTGCTACAATACTAAGTTAAAAAATTTTCCCGCTCTGTGGGAAGATTCTCATCGCGCGCTTGGCGCGAAGCTCGCTTCGCTCGCAAGTTTGAGCACGCCTAGGGCGCGCGATTCGGTCGTCGCACTTCATGCTCGGTGTTATATGTTCTTCATGTAGAAATGATTAAAGTTGTTTTTAATTTCAAATGGAGAAGAAAATTTATTTACTTAAGACTCTATCGGCCTTAAGGAATACATCCTCATCATAATTTTCGCGCTTCGCGCTCAATTTTCTGCGCTCACCTTACAATATATACAAATAAATGATTAGGAAGAAAATTAAAAAATGATCTTGATACGATTGGTCCTGTAGAGAAATGTTCAACGGCAATTTTATTTGACTTTTTAAAAGCACAAATTCTACTCTTTTGACTTTTTTTCTTATCTCGCGTCGTTTGGC
>JAUMHM010049834.1:0-15071 GCA_032362435.1 Melikaiella ostensackeni
TGAGGGCGAGATTAATTTTACAGATTCACTTATGTCAATTAACCATGTGAGCTCACCCTTTAAAGTCGATGAGCATTTAGATATCAACCCCGATATTTCTTATGACGTAATTAAGAAAACGAATGAAATTTATGAATCGGAATATAAAACTAAACAAGCCCCTGAATATTTAATCGATGAACCAGAAATGCATATTAATTTGAAGCATGAACAACCTATTTGTTTCCGGCCAAGAAGGCTATCTTTCGCTGATAAGTAGAAATTACGTATTATTTTGGATGATTTATTAAAAGAAGGTATAATTAGACCAAGCAATTCACCTTATGCAAGTCCAGTCGTTTTAGTTCAAAAGAAAAATGGGGAAATTCGACTGTGTGTCGATTATCGCGAGTTGAATAAAATCACAGTGAAAGATAACTTTCCAACGCCCCTGATTGAAGATCACTTAGATCAATTGAAAGATAGACGATTTTTTAGTAAATTAGATTTAAAAAATGGTTTCCACCATGTGAAAATGTCTGAGTCGTCGATAAAATATACAGCATTTATAACCCCACTTGGAGTATTCGAGTTTCTTAGAATGCCATTTGGACTGACAAATGCACCACGTGTTTTTCAGCGATACATCAGTAGCATTTTCGATCCTTTGATTAGAGCTGGAAAAATTTTATTGTATCTTGACGATATACTCATGGGAACCGAAACGCATGACGAACATCTTAGTATTTTACGCGAAATTTTCGAGATTGCTCACGCTCACAACTTGCGGTTTCGCCCGGATAAGTGTTCATTTTTGTATGAAGAAATCAATTATCTGGGATATTTAATAAATGAAAAAGGAATAAGGCCTAGTCTCGAAAATTTAGAAGCAATTTTCAATTATCCAGCACCACGGAACGCGAAGAAGGTTCAGAGATTCATTGGAATGGCAAGTTACTTTAGACGTTTTATACCTAGCTTTTCGATTATCGCAAAACCTCTTTATGATCTTATAAAAACGGAAAATTCATTCCATTTCGGTGCAAAAGAAGATGAAGCCTTTAAATCCCTGAAGAGAAAGCTGACTTCCGATCCGATCTTATCAGTTTACTCGCCTTATTTAGAAACCGAATTACACTGCGACGCGAGTGCAAGCGGTTTCGGAGCGATCCTCATGCAAACGCAAAAGAATGGCATTTTTCAGCCAGTTTTTTCTTTCAGTCATCGTACAAACCCCACGGAATCCAAATACCACAGTTTTGAGCTTGAGTATCTCGCAGCAATCTACGCGATTAAACGCTTACACGTTTACCTATCCGGAATAAAATTCAAGATTATTACAGATTGTGACAGTTTCATTCTCACGCTAAAAAAGCAAAATGTCAATCCACGTATTTTTAGATGGGCTATATTTTTGCGAGGTTATGATTATGATATTAAGCATGGGCCTGGGAAAAGAATGGGACATGTGGACGCACTTAGTCGCTGCCATAGCGTTTTAGTATTAGAAGCAAACACTTTCGAACAAGTATTGTCAATAAAACAACAACAAGACCCCGAAATTGTTAAGTTACGCGAAAAGTTAGAAGAATCAGAAAGTAAATTATTCGAGTTACGCGACGGTCTCGTTTATAGAAAATGTAGAGACGGAAATATCTCGTTTTATGTACCGCAGTCTATGATACATAATGTTATACACACGTGCCACGACGATTTAGGTCACGTGGGATTCGACAAAGTTGTAGAGAAATTAACGACAGTTTATTGGTTCCCTGAATTAAGAAATAGAGTCAAACAATACATCGCGAACTGCTTGAAATGCATCGAGTTTTCACCAAAAAGCGGAAAGTCTGAGGGATTTTTACACAGCATTCCGAAAAAAGATGTTCCTTTCAACACGATCCATATCGACCATTACGGCCCTCTAGAAAAAACTAAACAGGGAAACAAACACATTTTTTCAATTGTCGATGGTTTCTCGAAATTTATCAAACTTTACCCATGTAAATCTACGAAAACCGAAGAAGTTGTGAAGCATTTATGTGATTATTTCCGCTATTACAGTGCACCGAAACGCGTCATTAGCGACAGAGGAACTTGTTTCACTTCGAAAGCTTTTACCGAATTCCTCGAAGAAAGATCGATTAAGCATACTCTGATCGCAGTAGGCACACCTCGCGCTAATGGGCAAGTAGAGCGCTTCAATAGAGTTTTGACACCCATGCTGGCTAAATTATGCGAAAACCCAGACAAATGGGACAGAACCATTGAGCAAATCGAATATTCTCTCAACAATACGGTTTGTCGGTCCACAGGCGAAACACCCAGTCGTTTGTTATTTGGCGTTACTCAGTTAGGCGAAATTAACGATAAGATCAGGTTAGTCTTAGAATCGAACCTTGAAAGTGACCGTGATTTTGTAAAACTACGACAAAGTGCTTCTGAGAAAATAATTAAGTGTCAGCAAAGCAATGAACGCGCTTACAATGAGAGCCGGAAAAATCCGACTGTTTACCAGGTAGGAGATTATGTCATGATTACTAACGTAGACACTACACCTGGGGTTAACAAGAAACTCATTCCGCATTTCAAAGGACCCTACGTTGTAAAAGAGGTATTAGACCACGACAGATATATTGTAAGCGACATCGAGGGTTTTCAGGTTACCCAAATTCCGTACACTGGGACGCTAGGCCCAGAACAAATGAAACATTGGATTCGACCATTTTAATTTATTATACCTTAAATCTACAGTGTCGAGACATAGATTAAGACGACCGATTCTACACTTTTATGTACATATTGTTCTCTTCACTTGTTATGCTAATCTTCTCAAGTTTATAGTTGGTCGGGACGACCAAATTGTCAGAATAGCCGAACTGTAGGGAAACACACCCAAATCCCTCCTAAATAACTTTCCTTCATATTCCTTCATCTTGCTCATTTCCGACTTTCCCATTTCATTATGTCTGTGTCTCTAGACCCTTCCTGGTTTTCCCCTGCAGCTGTGTGCACCTCTCTGAGGGTTGTGACATCAATGACCATTGTCCACCCAGGGTAAGAATGAGAAGGGGGGTGTAGGCATTTTGGAACCCGACACCATGTACATTACAGAGTTGCGTTCAGTAACCATCCGACAGTTATAGAATAAAGACGTTTTACCAAAAGATATTCCTAGCCTCTCCATTTATTTTAATGCCCTACTGACTACTATATATATATATATATATAGATCCTCTGGGAGGACATAACGCAGCCTTGCCTAACGCCCTGCGTAATATTAAATCAGTCGCTCAGTTGTCAATTTACTCTTACACTCGTTTTGCTATCATTATATATTGCTTTTGTAAATTTCAGAAGCCGACCACTTACACCATACTCTTTCAGTACTTCCCGAAGCTTAGATCTATTCACCTTTTCCGGATCAACAAATGCACAGAAAAAATTTTTGGTTGCTATCAAACTTTTTTTCTACGATCAGTCTCAAGCTCAACATCTTACTTGCACGTGATATTCTGGGCATAAATCTAAATTGGACTTCCCAGATGCTTTTTTTATTCATTCCCATGACCTTACCAATAAGTATTTCGGTAAATATTTTGTTCACATTACTCGGTAGGCTAATCGCTATATAATAAGTAGAGTCATCATCTACACCAGCAGCCTCATCATCCTTTAACTTCCTAATTACGGATATAATGTCGTTGATATTGATTGTTTTTTCGCCACCTACAACGGGATTGTCTAACGTACCCTATTCTGTGTCACGGTTGTTATGCTCCATAGCTTCACCTTCATGCAATTTCTTAAAAAATGACTCATACAGTCTCCACTTTGTCTGAATCTCATACCATTTCCCCATCAGCATTTTAAAATCCAAAAAAGTCAGTGCTTGTACTTTCTTTCCTCATCTTCTTAACCCATCTCCAAAATAGTTTCTTAATTCCTTTAGAATTATTTTGCATTTTCTTATCTTCTGCCGCTTTGATTATATCCTTGCCCTCTCTGACAAGTGTCATTGATTTTCTGTTTTTATCCCTGTAATAATTTCTAATCTAGTCCTTTCCTCATCACTAAGACCATTATTATTCAACTTTCTCGAGTACGCTTGCTCTTTCTCGTTAACAGCCACTTGAATTTAATTATTCCACCAAACATCTCCAGTCTCTCCTCCTACAGTCACAATAACGCACACTTCAGATGCACTCTTGAAGATGCTATCCCGTAGTATTATCCATGCACCCTGTACAATTTTATTGGCAGATTTCGTCGTCCAGTCTCTGATCCGCTACAACAAAGTCAATCATACTGTGGCTTTCACCTCTGAACCAAGTATACACATGGATCATTTTATGTCCGAACCAAGTATTTGTAATAAACGGACCTTCCTCTAAGCATAAGCAAGTCAATTTCTCCCCATTACCGTTCGTTTTTGGGTCTTCAAAGTGGCCAAGTACCCTGACCATACCTTCGCGTTGAGCATTAACCCAGCCATTCATATCTCCGAGTAGGATGATTATTTTCCTAGGATCACAAGTGCCTAGAATATCATTCAACGAATCCCAGAAGGCTTATTTCACATCAATACTGTCACCATCAACTGGAACGTAACATAAAGTATCACGCTTCGTTACGCGAATTGTATTCCGCAAATCCCTTTTCTTAAGATGATTTAAACCTCGAGCATTCCCAACATGCAGTATCTACTCATCGCCTGAAACTTTTCCGAGGGCATGCCTTTCGTCAAGGAAAGTGTCAATCTTATCTAAGGCTACATTATTATTTGCATTCTCCCATGATAAAAGCTTACACCCATCTACCAACTTGAGGCGAGAAATGTTTGTCATAAGTATAAAATCGTTTCCAGACAACAAATTTCGGTGATTCAAAAGAAAGTATGAAAACAGAGCCAGAACCAAAGGAGTCATGATCGGTTGTGTTGTATACTCAGAAAGGCAGCAGCCTTCTGCAGTTTGGTCTTTACATGGCCTTTCATACTTCAGAAATGTGAGAAAAATTATCAACCCTGAAGGAAAATTTGATATGCTCTGAAATTTTCATAAACTTCCATTACACTTGGAAAGTTTCTCAGATTTCCGGATATTGCAAGCAATTTCATCAATTTCCAGAAGTTTCAAACGTTTCCTATACATTTTCAAAATGCCCACAAGTTTCCCTGATTTTTATATTTCAATGCATATCGAAAAATTACCATACATTACCCAAACCTTCAAAAATTTGATGAAACTTTCTATGAATTTTCGGTAATCAAGCTGAAGTACTGTAAAACTCTACAGACAGTCAATTTTTGAACAGCAATTGTGACTTCGCGCCATCAATGAATCATAACATTACACGAGAAGGGGTTATTGTGATTTTTGAAAATAAAAGTGTTTTTTTCAAAGTTCTTTGAATTCTTAAATAAAACCTCAAAAAATTATGCTTGAATTATGTGTACGCTAATTATCCTCAAGGACAATATAAAAACTAGTATTCTTTTTTCTATAGAGTGAAAATATTTGTAACAGTCAACTCAACTTTCATCTAATAATAACTATTTTGTACATAAACACATCTGCACTGATTCTGGTTGCGAAATGTAAACAGAAAACAGGACTCAACCGAAGAAGAACTGAAAAATTCTACAGACAGTCAATTTCTAAACAGAAATTGTGATTACGAACCAGCAATGTGTCATAACATTACACGAGGAGGGGTTATTTATACGGAAAAAAAATTATGAGTACACTCATCTTGCCTTATTTGGCCGACCAATCTTCGGCCGGCTTTAC
This sequence comes from Melikaiella ostensackeni, assembly GCA_032362435.1. NCBI lineage: Eukaryota > Metazoa > Arthropoda > Insecta > Hymenoptera > Cynipidae > Melikaiella > Melikaiella ostensackeni. The sequence goes on from JAUMHM010049834.1 coordinate 5,772, forward strand.
GGTTGTTCACGCTTGAATACTTCTGTCTCCCTCTATGAGTGTCCCGTGACGCCCTGTACTCAAGGTCCTCGCTCGGATAGTCAGTGCCTTATCAGAAGTTGTTTACATCGCGACGCTCTACTTTTGGGTATATGCCGGGTCCAGAGACTATATATGCGGTCCTGAGTGTTTACTCATTCGTTGCTTTCAACTTTCCTAAACTAGATTTTAAAATCAACCGTTACTCGGCCAACCCGACCCTAGGATGGCCAAGAAACACGGGATGAGTGTAATTGAAAGTTGGTTTCAAAAGAGTGTGTCCCTCGAACCTTATTTGTGCGAACGCTGTAATAATATTATAATGAGCTTATAATATTAGGACATTTTATAGTTTATAGAAAACAATGTGTATGATACAGAAATCAACTACATATTTGAAAAAAGTATATAATTTATACCACATTCGTGTTGATATATTATAGCATTTACATCATATATCTCATCAATAATCAAAATATTGCCTAGTACAAAAAATTATTCGAAATATTTGTATGCATATGGACAGTACAGCACATACCTCGTGAGAAGCCATTGAGCCTCCCCACAAATTTCTCATATAAAAGCGAATTGAGGAAATAAAAAATATTCTTCAGGAAAATTATGATACACTTACGAATAGAATTGAGAAAAACGAATAATATGAGCACTAGAGCGCCAATAAAGGACTTCATATTTTCAAAATTGAGTGACAGACAGAGAACCTAAATTGTTGACTGACAAATATCTGAAAAATTTTTACGATCAAATATACTATTTACCATCCGATTACGCAGATTGACGTTAAGATTGGAATGATGATAACACTCAAAGCCTGTTATATGAAACATAAAGAAGATGCATGATATCAACTGCATGTGTTTCGAGTATATTACTTGGAGAGGTATTAAATGTTGATAGACTGATGTACCCGTACTATTCCCTTACGGTGCAACATTTGGTAAAGAAAAAGACTTATTAATACTTCATAGAGTATAAGACCAAACAGAATTTTTTGAAATACAAAAGTTATTATATGTAAAATATATTTATTTTTGCTGGGAAAGATTCAAGCGAAGAAATAAAGTGGTTCACTCAGTAAAAAATTGCTTTAAGTATACACCAAGAAAGTAGTTTGAAATATGTAACATCTTATTTCAATATTTGATTACTTTCATCCTGGTTTTCAAGTACATTATGAATATCTATTTAAAGCAATTGGGTGTAGTTCCGAAAAGATCACCCAAGAATGTTGACTCGGTACATACAAAATCAGGAGGTATCAATTTCATCTGCAACAAAATGATCCAAGAACGTAACAGTCTTTTGTTTCCTTATGGTAATCCAGGTAAGATTAGATTAAATCACGTCAAGTCACGTCGTGTCGGGTCACTTCACGTCATGTCATATCACATTACAAATCCTAATTGCACGGACAATATTATTTTTCTTTAAAAGGACAAATTTCTTGCGCAGTAAACAATTTTTTCGTCAGTAATTTTCGAAAGGAAAGACTTGCATGCCTCTCAGTTATGCATAAAGTACTTCAATCGAGCAGGCTGTGTAAGAGTAATATTGGCACATGTGGCTTTGAAACACATCTATTTTACGAATCTATGCAATGGACGTGCATGCGTGCTGCAGAGATAAGTAACTTTGCCTCACAGTCTAAGTATGCAATGCCCGATACTGGACTTGAACGGGGAGTTAAGTTTATTCTTAAAAATAAAAAAAATAAAATACTGTATACAAATTCTGCTGTAAACCACCATACGGGATCGAAAATTTGGTGGAAAAGTGTACAAAATTGCTAAAACGTTTTCTCGAAGAGTTGTTACAAAAAAGCATTTGATATATGTGCAGACATGCAATTGCTACTCGTGTGATTGGAACCTTTGCCTTTAGCTATACGAATTCTTCTACGTTTTCCAATCATGCTTCGAGCCTCCGGCTCATGTTACATGTTTCACTCTCGTCGGCAATCGCCTATTTTGTGCACTTGTATCATAAATAGCCATTATTGAAATATTTATTAGCTCAATGTTTATTACTGCGGATTTATTTTTAAATTTGCACTTGGTGGTTTGGGGGAAGGGGAAACAATTTATGATTTTCCTCTAGAAATGTAATCTTAAATATAGAAGTTTTAAAATTGACAAAAGGAAAATAGCGTAACGTTATTTATGTTAATGCGTCAATGAACAAAACCTTGTATTGTCAGCCATAACTATTCAAAAACGTCATACTTCAGTCATTTAACAAAAAAGTATCAGGGTTCTATAATATTTTTATTTGGAAACAGCAATCGAGCCAGGAAATATTTCAAGTTGGAAGTATTTTAATAAAACATCCTAAAGAATGACAGTTTTAAAGGATTTGATTTTTAATTATCATTTTGATATTTATAGTGAGGGAGGCCCCCTCAGTATAATCTTCATTAGTTATCATATATTACATTATTTAATTGAATATTGTTTAATTTAAATGTTTCATGCAACTTTTACGCTAAAAGATGTTGACTAACTGGGAATATTAATTTCTTAAATGTGTATAAAAAATGAAAACCTATAAAACTCTGCAGATCGTTTGAAAAAAGAATTTTCATCAAAAGTTATTCGCGCGGATGCTTCAATTATATTATAATTATTATAATTTTATTATAATTTAATATTATATTATACTATATTATATTATGATAATTATTATACTTATATTTTACTATTGAAATTCCATTACGCAGTTTCACTTATTCTTTAAAAAGATGAGATTAGAAGAATGATAATTCTTAAAATCTGGTGTCGGATACGTAAGACTTGCGCAAGCCAGATAAAGTATAATAATTGTATGTGTTTCGATTACATTATATCCAGGGTTATTTAATCGTAATGAATTGATGTAATATTCCCTTACTTATTGTAGGGATGCTTTCCGTATGCCAATACAATATTGACAAAAGATTTTCACCACAGATAATAGAAATAATATTATTAACATTTTTCGTTAAAAACATTAGATCGTTTGTTTTTAAATCTCAGAAGAAATTGATCTAACACAAAAATGTTCCACATAATAATTGTAGATCTCATTAAAGTAGATATTTTTTATGTTTATGTTTACACTTTTTACCACTAATGAATATTTTTAAAAAAATTAATTTCTAGGCACCAAAATTGTTGAAAAAGTTAAATTTATTGTTCATCAGAAGGACACATTTCTTCCGAAGTAAAAATCTTTTACGACAGTAATTGCTTAAAATTGTTCATTGCATCATATATTATTTTAATGTTTATTGCTATGAATTAACTCTTAATTTATGCACTTCGAGAGTTGGGGTAAGGGGAAGCAATTTATGATTCCCCTTCATGAATTTAACCTCAAATGGAGGAGTTGTAAAAATTAAAGGAGCGTAAAATAGCGTAACGTTATTTATGTTAATGCGTACATAAACAAAATTTTATTTTGTCAGCTTCAACTGTTTAAATATGTTATTTTTCGTAGCCATTTGAGCAGAAAAAGTGTGAGGGTTCTAGAATATTTCGAGCTGAGTTAACCGAATTTAAAAGTCTTGAACGTTTGAAATTTTATACAAGCGTTAAAATATTTTTATATGGAACATTCCATTTTAGAAACAACAATCGAGTGAGAAAATATTCCAACCTGAAAGTATATAATTCAAATACCAAATTCATAACAGTTTTAAAGCATTTAATTTTCAATGATGATTTTCTTTATTTTTACAATAAACTGTAACAAACCTAACAATTCTTGGATTCCTCTTACTATAATCTTCATTAGTTTATATCCATTGCATTATTAACTGAAACATTATTTAATTTGAATATTTCATGCAAATTGCATGCATGCCCAACAGGTATTGAACAATATTAGGAATATTAATTTTTCAAATATGTATAAAACTAAAAAACTTAAAAACTCTACAGATATTCAATTTGTCAACATTTATTGTGATTACGAATCATCAATGTGTCATAGAATTGAACGCGAAGGGGTTATTTAATTTCGCAAAATGAATGTGGTTTTGTGTCAAGGCTCTTCGATTTCTTAAACCAAGGTCAGGAACCGTTCCGAAGTAGTTTGGTGGGAACGTTCATTATATGGTGTATTTTTGATTGTGACCCTTGCATGAACATTATGCTTCCTTATAGATGATTGTTTTGTTATAAAGAAGTAGTTTTTTAGTATGCATCTGGCTGCCACGTGGAAAGATTCCCCGCAAAGTACTCCATGGAAATTCTACGGAAATTTCAATCGGAAATTCCGCTAGGTTTCCGTATAAATTCCACTAACGTTCCGGCTAGAAATTCCAGTCTTTAATGGAGCAAGAAAATTTCGATCAAGCTCTATACTATCTTTACCTCTAAGCCCGGTTGATTCCCGAAGATCACGACTGTCGTCCCAACACATTTCGTTTGCACCAGCTGTACAGAATACATCGTCTTCGTGACAGTTGACTTAGGTATGAACAGAAATTAGTCGAACACCAACGGTTACTGGGACGACTCGTCATTGCGCAACATCTCCAAAGTGCACCAGGTGAAAAAATACATCTTCCATGAGGAAGTTAACTTCTAAATGGAGAACTCAATGTAGGACTCAACTTCATCGAGGAAGACGTATAAACCTGGTGCACTCGGAAGATATTGTAAAATGGGGGGTCGTCCCAGTAACCATTGAGGAACTACCAATTTGTATTGAGAACTCAACTCCCTCGAGGAAGATGCATTTTATATACCTGGTGAACTCAGAAGATGTGGTAAGATAACGGGTCTCTCCAGCAACCGTTGGGGTGTCACTAATTTCTATTTGGAACTCAACTTTATATTACTTTCCAGATTGAAATTTACTTCCGCGTTTTAAATACTTGGCTGATATTCATCAGTGAATATGAAAATAAAATTTAAGTAGCTATTGCCTTAAATTACGGAATAATTTGTTGATATTTATTAATTTTAAAATATTTTCAGGGCACTCCATACATGCATACGATCCCAAATATGATGATATTCTAGTAACTCAAACTTTGACAGACATGTCGAGGAATTCTTAATATACCAATGATACACTCTTGTATAAAACATTATTCAGGTTGCGCTCGACATCATAACAAATTTTACTGTAGAATTCGGTTCTGAACTTCAATGTATGGTATAAAAAGAACTATGATTTGGAAACGAAAGTATTCATCGACATTTTTTATGCAGCAATTCACTTTGTGTCAGGTACTGATATCTCACAAAAAAAAAGTTATTTGACTATTTTTTTGCGACTTCCTCAATAATTAGTTTGAATTCTATTTCATTTTTGTTGTTTATAATAAAGTGGTTCATGATTGAATACAAGAGTTACATTGAACATTACTTATCAAAAACTTTCACATACGAATTTTTAAGTTTGAAATACTGGTCTGTATTCTATAAAACTAATAAATTATAGTCTCATGAAAAGACTTTAAACACTATCATAATGTCATTATGTCCTGAGATTGTCTTAAAAGTCGTGTAAAGCTTTACGAACCAATTTCATCCGTGTACATCTTTCGCTACAATACAGCACAGTGTGTGCAACCACATAATTATATATTACAATTTTAGCTTCATTTGTCATATTTTCACTTCTAGTAATAGCTCACATACTACCAACAATCTTTCTACCCTCATTTATATGTCTGGATATATCTGAATCTATCTTTCCATCATCAGTGAATAAATATTCAAGATGCACGAAATCATCAACTTGGTCTATACTTTCTTCGTTTAAGGCAATGTTGCATACTGTTTCCTTACTCATTCTCTCAAACACAATAAATTATATTTTATTCACAATAATCTTGAGACCCATGCTCTTCATGCTGGTGTCCAGTGTATTCATCCTTCTCTATAAGTCGTCGACTGATTCTGACGTAACAATCTTATCATCTGCAAACGTAATCGTTTCACTGTCCCAAGAACACCACCTTCTTCGTCTGAAAAAGTCATTCTTGGACACTTGTCCATGTACATATTGAACATCTAGGAGGGCAAAATGCAGCCTTGCCTAACGCCCTGCTTAATATAAAACCAATTGCTGAAATGTCCATTTACTTTTTCACTCGCTTTACTACCATTATATACTGCTTTTATTACTTTTAAAAGCCTGTTGGCTTTTAAAAGTAATAAAAGCAGTATATAATGGTAGTAAAGCGTATTATTCACTCTGTACTTTTTTAGGCTTTTCCAAAGCTCAGATCTATTCATCTTTTTCAGATCCAAAAATGCATAGGGAACTTTTTGCTTACTCTCAAACTTTTTTCTATCATTGCCTCAAGCTAAATATCTGAACGACACGCGATATCCTTGGCATAAATCCACATTATACTTGACAGATCCTCTCTTCAGTTATTCCCATGATTTTACCAATAAGTATTCTGGTAAATATTTTTTCCACAGTACTCAGTAGACTAATCGATCAATAATTAGTACAGTCACCTTTATCACCCTTTGCCTAATTTAGTGGAACGATAATCGCCTTTTTCCAATTATTTGGTTCTTCACCGTTCACAGCACGCATATTTATAAATTCGTTCTGCCACACAGACAAATATCCGCAACCGTTCGTAAGCATTTCTGCAATGTTACCATCCACATCAGCAGTCTTATCATTCATTGGTTCAATAATTATGGATATAATTTTGTTGATATCGATTCTTCTTTCGCCATCTACAACGGGATTGTCTAGCGTATCCTCTTCTGTGTAATGGCCGTTATGCTCCATAGCTTCACTTCCATACAATTTCTCGAGAAATCGCTTATACATCCTGCTGCTTTGTCCAAATCCCATACCATTTCACCACGAGCATTCCTCATTCCAAAAAACTCAGTGGTAGTACTTCCTTTCCTAATCTTCTTAACCCATATCCAAAAAAGTGTCTTATTTCCTTGAAAAGTATTCTGCATTTTCTTATCTTATCTCGCTTTGATTTTATCCTTGCTTTTTTTGTCCAGTATCTTGATTATTCTGTTTTTATCCCTATAATTATTTTCTGATCTAGTTTTTTTCTTATCGCTAAGACCTTTAATATCCGACTTTCTTGAGCACGCTTGCTTTTTGTCGTTATCTACCACGCAAATTTCATCATTCCACCAAGCATTTCCAGTCCTTCTTCCTAGAGTCACACTATCGCACACTTCAGATGAATTTTCGAAGAAGCTACCCCGTAGTATTTATTATTCATGCACCCTCTACATTTTTTTGCCTTATTTCGTTGTCCAGTCCTCTTTCTGATGCTCTAAATATTTATTCAGATTTTCACGATATACCATTTGAACTTCTGGCTTCTGGAAATTCTCTATTTCAACTCACGTCTGCTTCTACTGACTATTATTTCTCCTTCTCGTCCATCCTTGACCTAGGTTAATTTTTGAAACTAAGAGCTTCAAATTTCACGCCGAGAGTCCTTTTCAAAACAGTCGCTAGCATACCGTGTCGCGAGATATATCGCTTTTCTACAAAATACATTTCAAAATTCTGTCAGATTTTTCTACGCGCTATTTTTCCATCAATCTTCAGTGTTTCGAAGATTCATGAGAATTTGCGGAAAAATTCTGAAATTTGTGAAAACTTGGAAACTTTCGAGAGTTCAATGTGGATTTACGGCAGGAAGGTCATTTGCGGATCAGATACTTAGCTTGAGACAAATCATGGGAAAGAGTTTGACAGTAAACAAGAGAGTTTTCTGTGCATTTGTTGATCTTGAGAAAGCTTTCGATAAGGTGAACAGATCTGAACTTTGGGAAGTCCAGAAAGAATATGGAGTGTATGGTTGGCTTCTAAGAACAATAAAAGCAATATATGATAGTAGTGAAGGAAAAGTAAAAGTGAATCAACAACTGAGCGATTGGTTTGATATTAAACAGGGCGTTAGGCAAGGCTGCGTTATGTCCTCCTGGATATCCCATATACAGGTATACATGGAAAAATGTCTAAGAATGGCTGTCTTAGACGATGAAGGTGTTGATCTCGACACAGTGAGAGTACGTGGACTGGCGTTTGCAGGTGATAAGATTGTTACGGCAGAATCAGTCGACGAGTTGCAGAGAATGATGAGCAGACTGGATACCAGCGTGAAGTCGATGATAATTGTGATGACGAATCATCAATATGTCATAAAATTACACGAAAAGAGGTTATTTCAAATTCAAAAGATAAAAAAGTTTTCACTTCGAAGCCCTTTGATTTCTAGAGCCACGATCAGAAAATAAAATTGAATTTGTGTGACGCAGCATTAAAAATTAGAATTGAAAGTGAAGAGCCTGGAAGTCAGGTGTGAAATTGGTTTTCAAAAATATAGATATAAGCTTTGCTGTTTGGTACAAGTTGACTATTTATTCCTTAGTACAGTGGCCACTTTGGCGCCTTGTGAAAAGAACAAATTAGGAAGAACAAATTATTAGTAATGGAAAGTTGGTTTGGAAAAAGAATGCTCATCGAACGTTATTAATGCGAATGCTTTAATATTATTATAATGAGACAGACGAACAGGAAAACAATGATACAGAATAATTTTTAGTCTATATATAGGAGAAAGAATAGCAGAAAGATTGCATAACATTTATTTATTATTTATAATTCTCTTCCATTATAGATTTAGCCATTATGTGGTGGCTGTGGTGCTTGTGGCCGTGGAGCTGATGACTGTGGTGCTTGTGGTCGTGGAGCTGGTGATTGTGGTGCTGGTGGCTGCGGTGCTATTACCACTCGCAAACTTGCCGCCATTTCACTCTGCATATTTTCAAAAGTAAATTGATCCTCAGGGTGAGAATGGTCTATTGCAAAATATTGTTCCTCATCAATGCCAATGCGGGTAGTATGTGGTAATAATATACGATTTCGTGTGCGAGGATTATTATTTTTCGTCAATTGACGAGCTAGTCTTTGAGGTTCCAGAGGAAAGTAAACCAGGCTTGGCCCCCCCATTCGGGGACGTGGACGAACATTATGGCCTTCTTCATTATTCATCTGCACACTTAGTTCTGTAAGAAAAAATTAATATTAGTAAATTTTGAGTGCACAAAAAAATTTTACATGAGATTGTTGTAAAAACGCTATAAGCTAAGCCGAATACTATTCATAAATATGAAGACATTTAATAGTTTTTAGAAAATAATGTTTCGATACAGAATTCAATTACATATTTTAAAATATTTATATCATTTACACCATATTTGTGCTTGTATAATATATTGTTTGAATCATATTTCTCATCGATGATAAAAAGATTGGCCAGTA
>JAUMHM010049911.1:0-15065 GCA_032362435.1 Melikaiella ostensackeni
AGGCTAAACAGAATCATCCGCGTGAAAATGTCTGAGCACAGAATGCACCATGAGAGGACAGCTGTAGAAAGAATAGTGCGACTAGTGAGAGAAGGAGGAGATTCCGAGAGCGTGGAGTTTGCCGCGCGAGCGTAGCGAGTGCTGTAACAGGCTCGACGACTCTTCTCCTTTGACCACTAGTCGCACACAATATTTTATTCAACTACCGCGAGAAATATCTCATTTCGTGGCCCTGTTGAGAGGGGGGAAATAATAGCTTACCTGATTGATTGACACAAGTATAGGGTCAGAGTTCTTTTGCAGTTTTAATTTTGAGGTAATGGCAAAATGGCAGTGTTGAGCAGTGTTACCAACATAGTCCGCGTCCCAAAACTTTATTAATAGTGAAGTAATGAAATTTCATTATTGTACTAGTGGGAAAACATGTTGATGACTTATCCTAATCGTCAACAATCAGGTAATGTGTTATTTTTCCCACTCGAAACAGGCCCGGGAAATGAGATATTTCTCGCGGGTGTTGAATAAAATTTATTATATTGTAATTCTTACATTCTCATTTCAATGAGAAGGTATTGCTTTTATGTGAAAATTGACTTTCGCAGATTTCATCAAATCACGACGTTTTCGGATTCATTGATTGAAAATAAAATGGATTTTACTTTGGTGTACGCCTGTGTAGTTATCGTCGTCGTCATCTGTGAGCACAATTGCTTTGTAAGGAATGATCTGATTGGATTGTGCTTTGGCACATATTTTGAGGCCTAAAAAGGAAGGACGAGTTCATTAATCAGCCATTTTTGTTCAACGGTTCTGGTAGCGCATTAGGATTTTAAAAAAGTATAATTGGTTTGAAATCGATAGGAATGCAGCTTGATTAACCGCGCTCAAAAAAAAAAAAAAAATGATAACAAAATTTCTTGTTCGCAGAGTTTTGAAATTTTCTTGAGTCTTAGTTTTCTTTTACATACCAGGAGGTCAAGAAAGTCTTCCCAATTTTTTGTAGATTTTCATCACTTACTTTCTAACAGATAATTCCTATTTAATTCACCCCTGTTTTTGGGAAATATTCTTAGCACCTGTGCAAATAGGAGAAGAATTTTTTCGGATGCTTTTATTGCGGTTAAAACACTGAACTGAGCATGCGTAGGCTTTTTTCAGCATGGAAATACACTAGGGAAAAAATCGGCAAGACGCAGGATTCGAAACTGGAATAACAGCGAATTTTCTAAATTTGGAATTTAGTAATTGATAGAATTAATTTCTTCACTTGTGGTTTAAAATTTTTTTCGATCAAAAATGTGGGGGAAGTTCAAAGACCGAGCGCGTAACGCGAGGTCAATATATTATTATTATTACGCACGCCTCAAACTTGGTTATTTAGACCCCTATGCTGGATACTTTTTTTTAAGTCCGATTTTCTTCGGGGATGGCTCAAACTCGGGCTCAAATTTAATCTCTTGGCATGCAGAATCGACATGGAAAACAAAATTTGCTATGATACATTTGTATCTTTTTCATCTCAGTGGATTAATAATAAGAAAAAAGTGAAGTTTCTTTAAATTTAAGCCATCGCCTACAAAACCCTTGCTTGAGGAAGCTTGCCGACCTATTCCTGGGCTCATTTTTTTCAAGTAATAATAATCTTGCGAAGTTTCTATATAATTTCTTTCCTATTAATACATTTGTTCAGTTTATATAATTTTTTCAATTGAATAAATTTTAAACGTTATATTGCTTTGAGAATAATTTGGAAAACTTCGTTCACAAACTATATTCATTGTACTGATAACATTTACTCGGCAATTCATAATTTCTTTAGGATTGTTTTCACATGTTATGTGGGTTAGAGACAAAAAGTTGTGAAATTCAAATCTCGTCCGTTTTATCCACTTCCATGACTTAATAGATAGTTTTTCATAATACTAGGATAAAGTACTCACATCGAAGTAGTTTTAAGCAAAGTGTCCAAACTCTAGTTGCTTTTGTTTAGAAATGGGAGATTAAAATATGGCTAAAATATCTACTTGGTAACATGTCCCCAAATACAAATTTACACAAAGATTGAGAAGTTTAAGGCAAAAGAATGAGAAATGTGGTCGTAGCTGCTGCTCCAAATGTATGTCAAGTATGATTTACAGGGCCATCAGTTATATTGCATACATCAAGTGAAGTTATTCAAATTAATTTTGTAATTGTAATTGGAAAATCAATTTGAATAATTGTACTTGATGATATGTATCAATAAATCTTTACTTTCAACGCCCGCACGCGGTGACTACCACAATGTGTGAGCGATATGCGTCTCAATTGATAACACAAATGTCTCGATTTATGCTGCTGTGCAAACAAGAAACGACGTATCTGCATTTTTATCGTTTCTGAATGACAGTTATGAAAATATATACATACAGATACGATTTTTCGCTCTAGCTCGAAATCAACCAAAGTGCAGGTACGTCGTTTTTTATTTGCACGGTTGTATGAATGTACTTCTTGCACTTCTTTCTTCTGGTCTCTTGTTAGTCAGATAGTCATATCCAACATATATAAATATAGTAGATCCGATTGATCCAAATAAAATTCACGCAAAATCAAAGTATAGTATATCCTCAAAATATCCATTAATTGTGTTCGCTGTTGGCTCAATCGCTTCAAGTTCTAATTTAAAATTCTTAGAGTTGGCCTTACATAGTCATGAAAATCCAATATGGGAAGCTTCGTTGCCTCCTCTAATTCGCAAAAAAGTAATCCAGGACCTGTTAGAGTCACGTAGCTAGTTAGCAAAGGAGTCTCAGTCCTCGTCAGTGTCCCCGTAGGCAACATACCTCATCCAGTCCAAGCCCGGAGAAATGTTAGGGACAGCAGGGATCGCCCACACAGGACAATACCAAAGTCGAAGTTAAATTACAAGGTTACCCCACTTCCCCCACCCCAAAAAAATGCGCCTCAACTCTCCCGCAGATTCTGCATTGGGATTGAAGACAATGTCTTTGATATCAAAAAACTCAGTAAGCAGATCGGGGTTTATCCGATCAAAATTCTCGGGAAGCACGGGCCTACCCTGTGCAAACAAAGGGCAGGTAGTAGGTGCAGCAAATAATAGAGGAGGTGTGTAAGGTTCCCGAGCTCAGCACCGCAGTCACATTCCTCTCGTATAGGTTCCACCCCATACGCCTAAAATGATCACCCGCACAGATGCGTGAAGTTCTCAGTCTCGTGCCGAGATTAATGTGTCGCCTAGAGAGACTAAGTCTCCAGAACCACAGTCTGGCTGTCATGACATCGACCTGGGCAAAGTAGTCGGCACGAGAGTTGCTAGTCTTTTCGTAAGGCCAACACAGGGCCGAACGGAACTCAAAATCGCGTTGACAGGCAGCTCGAAAGTCACCATCGAAGTAAGCATCCGGGACTGTCAGAGGGAGCCTGGGAACCGTTCTCGCAACCTCATCCGCGATTTTATTCCCTACAATATCCACGTGAGACGGGATTCATACAAATCGCACAATCAGTCCCAGTCGCCCCACGGCTGCCACTCTATCAATTATAAGGCGCGCAAGGGAGGAACCAAGGGGGTCCGCAAATTTGTTTTGAATCATAAAGAGACCCGCTCGGGAGTTCGAGATGATCACGTCCCTCCATGCATACCACATCAGATAAACCAGAGTTATGAACAAACCGTGAAGTTCAGCCGTCAGGGAAGATGTGAAATCCTTCACCTGGAGGTCAAGCCTCAAGTTCACTTTGGGGATATTGAAGCTACAGCCAGCAAATTCCGTAATTGGATTGAAAGATCCATCCGTAAATAAACGGAGTCCGCTTGTTCCTCAAAAGAAACTGATGAGAAGCCGAATTCTTAACGGGTGCTCCGAGTTCGAGGTCAAAACTCAGACTTGTTGCCTGGTCAATCCAGTCTTCGTCAAATTACACAGGCCGCGCCGTAGCACAGTGGGGCAAAAAAAGCGTCTGTGGACAAATCAATTTTCAGACTTAACTACTCATCCGATTTGAACGTTATTTTTCTTTTAAATTAAAGTGTATTGATTTCTGCATTGTTACAACAGAGGACATTTTTGAAAATTTTTGTCAAACATTTTTTGTTTAATAAACGAAATGCATTTTTTTTATTTTTCAATACTGTCATTTAGTCGAAGAAAAATTTATTTCATAAAAAATTGGTCCAAGTCCAGGCAAAAACTCATTCAAAATGATGTCCAGCAGTAATAATTGAATAAAACAAAAATTTGAATTGTTATAAGCAAATTAGTGAACAAAAGATATATCTTCTTGATTTACCACATTTAAATGCACTAAACCAATATTTTCAGGAAAAAATGGAAATAAATAAAATTAGAAGACGTTAAACATCAATTCATAATTGTTTATAACACTTTAATAAGCAAATACCAAATTAAAGCATTTTTAATTTAATAGATTTAGCTCTTTCAGCAGAATTAGCTATGAATATCTCACCAATGACCTTCTGCTGTGACAGTTCGCACTGGAGTAATAATTGTGCATTAATTAAACAAATTTAATAAACAAATTATTTTTTGGCAATTTTTGAGCAAATAAGTTTCGTTTTTTTTCAGCAGAATCAATAACTAGTAGGTTGCCAATGTGTCTTTCTGTTATATTTTACACATGTAAAGTTTTCACATTGTTTATTTTTGTTACATTGTTTATTGTTTAAACAAATTTAGTTAACAAATTAATTATTTGAGCTTTTTTCAGTAAAGAAATTTCGTTTTTTTCAACAGAATTAATTACGAACATCTCAGAAATGGTCCTTCGCTTTGAGAATTTGCAGTTAGATAATTATGTATTGTTCAAACAAATTCAAGAAACAAATCCATTGCATGGCTGTTTTTCAATGAATTTGTTTAATTTTTTTAGCAGTATCAACTATAAATATATCACCAATAGTCTTTTGCAATGACAATTTGTAGTTGAACAATAATTGTATATTGCTTAAACGAATTTAAAAAACAAATGTATTGTTTGGCATTTTTTTAATAGATAAACTTCGCTTTTTTTCAGCAGAGCCAACTGCTAGTATGTTGACAATGTCTTTTGCAGTTATATGTCCTTTGCAATTTGAGTATATCTGTGTATTTTTAAAAAGAATTTAATAAATAAATGTATTATTTGTACATTTATTCTTTTCTATATGACAATTAAAAAGCTAATTCGAAACTTGAGACGCAAATGTTGTAAAACTACAAAGTATAATTGCAAAAGACATCATCAACATACTAGCAGTTGACTCTGCTGAAAAAAAACGAAGGTCATCAACTGAAAGAAGGCCAAAAAATACATTTGTTTATTCAATTTGTTTATATGATAAACAATTATTGTTTCACTGTGAATCACCATAACAATAGCCTATCTCTGAGATGTTTGTAGTTGATTCTGCTGAAGAAACAAAATTTCTATATTGAAAAATGCTCAAATAATTAATTTGTTATGTAAATTTGTTTATACAATAAACATTTGATGTCTAAATGTGAAGTATAACAGCAAGACACATTGGCAACCTACTTGCTATTGATTCTGCTGAAAAAACGAGACGTATCTACTCCAAAATGGCTAAATAATGCATTTGTTCATTAAATTTCAAAATAATAAAATCATGCACGATTGTTGTTGTACTGCAAACTATCACAGCAAAAGGTTGTTAGTAAAATATTTATAGCTAATTCTGCTGAAAAAGCCTAAGCTATCTAATTAAAAATGCCTTAATTTAGTATTTGTTTATCAAATTGTTATAACCAATTGGGAATTGATGTTCAACGTCTTCTAATTTCAAGTAAATATCAATTATTTTCATTTTCTCCTGAAAACATTGGTTTAGTGCAATTATGTGGCAAATAAAGAAGATATGACTTTTGTTCACTAATTTGTTTATAACAATTTAAATTTTTCTTTTATTGAATAATCACTGCTGGACATCATTGTTAATGAGTTTTTGCCTCAACGTGGACCATTTTCGGTGGAGTAAAATCTAAAATCTTTTTGCCCCACTGTACGTAACCGTAGTGTCGAGCGTTGCGATGAAGGCAGACATAGAATTGAAAGCGACTACGAGAATACACCGCTCGGGTCGCACCCGGAATCTTTCATTCCTCGCGTTCATGTACAGTAACGTAGGATTTTCGACCATGGATTCCCACTTAGCGAAAGTTGCTCAAAATGAATCTGTTCGCTATGAGTGATCTTCGCAGCGTCAATGGGATCTCCCCAGCCTCTGAGAGATGGACAGAGATGGAGGTAGAGCTCATGCATCTCAAAGCCACCCAGAGAGAGGCATATTGGACGCGGTCGAGTATACTCAAGGCCGTCTTACTTGCTCGCAGGAAAAGAGGGGGATCCCACTCCAAGCAAGCCCTGACCAGACCTTTGTGGGCAGTGAGAAGCAGGATGGGAAAGGCTCCCCAAGTGACCTTGGAGGTAACAAGCATAATGATGATCAATCTGGAGCCCTTCGCAGCAATACTCTTAATATGGGGAACATAAGTCATGCTTCTGTCGAGAAAGACTACCAGGTATTAGAGGACAGGGTGGCACGAAACCACGGCACCTTTAAACAGCAAATAGATGTCCTCGAGTCTATTCCAGTCTATCACTAGACCTCGAGAAAAAGCACATTCGGCACTTGGGCATGGAGATGGATAGGCCAAGTCTTATTAAACATGGCGTGAGGGACTCGACGGCACGGCGTACCAATTCTTGAGACGCCAGAATACTCTCCGAAGTAGCGTACAAGAGCACGTCATTCGCATACATGGAGACTCTGGCCCCCACCGAAAGACGACCCTCCTAACGTCTGAGCGCCAGGCTAAGCAAGAGAGGAGACAGCCCCCCCCCCCTGAGGAACGCCTACCCTCGAAACTCTTACCTCCCTGCTATCAGGCGAAAATAATAACTTCCTTCTGCAGGCGAGGAATGAGACAAAGTTGAGGAGTTTCCCCAAAACCACCAAGTTCCTTAGCTCCCTGATAAATTCGCGGGGTTAAACCGCATTGGACGCCCGTTTCAGACCCGGAGCCAGGGACAGCGTGGACTTCCCTCCATCGAAGCCCATCATGATTTTGGAGACCACCGAAGCCCGAAGCACCGAAGGAGACGGAAGCTTTTGCCGCCAGCTTTAGGAATAAAATGTAACACGCCAAAAAAAGTTACAAAAGTAACATGCCATGCATCTGGGAAAGATGACTTCCTGAACATATCGTTGAAGAGGCCATGCGGAAACTTGATCGCCGCGTCAGAGTGTCCGTTTATAACTTCGTGTACGTGACTCCATCAACCCCTGGAGCAGATTCAGCCTTGATAGAGGACAGCTCCATGAGAGCTCGCTCGAAAGGTCCTGTTTACCTTAAGTGATTCAAAAATGATGCCAATAAATCTATCGTGCGCCCTGGCAGAGCTCTCGCCATCAAGCAAGACCCGGGACAAAGTCCGAATTAGATCATCTATCTGTTTTTGAAACATTGTCAAATCTAGGGACTAGACATTTAATCTATTGGAGGAGGATTGGACCAACAGAAAAGACGTGTCGAGTTAGCCAAAAACTGGACGGTGATCAGAGTAATACGAGTCATCTCCCACGCTGACTCAAGCAACGTGGACAAGGCGAACAAAATACCAGGTCAAGGTTGTTAGAAAGGCAATCCGAAGCCGGAATGAAAATGGGTTTAGAGTCACTCACGGAGACCAATCCAACATCATACATACCAGTGGGAAGCTGGTCTCCAAGAAAATTGAAATTAAGGGCCCCCACATAGGAGAGTTGGCATTGAAATTACCGCACAGCAGGAGTCTCCCATGATCGTCAACGTGGTTGATAAGACCCATCCATGTGTCATGGCGAACCCTGATATCAGGGGTAGCATAAGCTGAAGCCACCGCAATCTCACCCAGAGAAGAGGACATCGTGACACCCACCACGTCAGCCTCATCCAACCAGGGACCCTCAAGATCTATCTTGTCCACAGAAAATCCCTTCCTGACACAGATCTCTCAGTCCTCCTGTCCCATCGCAGGACGATATGCGCATTCCAGTTCGCAAGCTTGATATACTTGCGTTAACCTTCCATTCCAAACTATTCAAATTATAAACAATGATATAAAAGAGAATTTGATTACATAAAATAAGTGTCCGCCTAACAGTCTGGCTCCAATCCAGGCTATCACAGATAAGGGTCAATATTTTCGTTCACTTAGCTCGAGAGAAGAGGCAGCAGTGCAGTGGTTTGTGGTACAGGGCGGGTACCCGGTATAGATGTAAACTGTGAATTAGAGTATGTAGCCCAATCTAAACTAGCGAAACCGAAAATCAACTTGTTTCCAGGGCTAGAATGCCTTCCCAGAGTCAAGGCAGGAAAAAAATAAAAATAAACAAAAAGGTATAAGAAAACTAACTAAAAAGAAAATCATGAAAAAAGATTCAGAATCAAAAACAAAACAAAAAAATATAAAATAAAATCAATATTAATGGGAGAAAAATAAGTAGCTAACAGGAATTCCTATCCTTATCCAAATCCCGTAGAGTGGAGTGGACTTGTGCGTTGGTTTCAAGGGTGCTTTCAATGAAGTTGTTGGCGATTTTCCTAAAAGAACTGTGAGTAGGAAGTGTTCTATTAGAAAATCTAGCCGGCAGCTCCTTACTAAGAAGGGCGGGAGGTGAGTGGGGAGAGGAGGGAGTAAATCTATGGCCGATAAAGACTCATCTCCCTTAGCTCTAGGTCCGCCTCCTAGTATTCACAATCATTCCAAAAACGATACATCATGACCTCAAATTCGTATAAGAAGATGCTGCCATCACGCGATGAAGCTGCATGCATGTGCTCCTCGGCAGTTCGAGCAGAGAGAAGTAAGCCTTTGCTGGCAGCTGTCTGTTCTGTGAGAACCCACACAGTACTCGCACATTGGTCGAGAGGATAGACACTGATCCGAGCCATGCCGGAACGGCTGGCAGAAATAGCACCACATCGGAGGAGGAATCCCGGGGTAAGGTTAAACACCACACTAGAATTATTGATAAAGCGGGGGATCCTCGAGAAAGAGAGGACAAATTCCACTCTCTCATCCGGGGAAACGTTGCTCTTTGTTCTACATCTCACTGATAAAATCTGATCCCGAAAGTCAGCACTGACTCTATGATTGATGTCAAGGACAGATTAGTCCGGAGAATTTCCACTAATGAAAGCCTTCTTCGAACTAAAGACAGTGGATTATATGCATTGAAGTCTGAGTTTTTTAGATCAATGAAGGTAACGAGGGTGTTAGCATCCAATCTTGTTGTGCAGAAGATTTTAACCGGACTCTGTCCATTCCGATGAATCTGACACGTGTCCGAGATCACTTTGTGAATCCTGTCCGATGAGGCTAAAGGGTCGAATTTGCCAACGTGTCTTCCACGCGTCAAATTTTCGAGAAACACAATAAAAGGAGGTGTGGCTGATTCTGGGTACAAAGTTCCTCACCGGTCTCATATATGTGGCTCGGATAACCCAGAACAAGATTGTCAGGTTGAGCATTAAACTGAGAGTTGTTGTGCAAAGCACTCACGGAAAGAATTGCATTCCGCAGAGAGGTATGTTTGGACATCTCTAAGTCACGGGTATCTACCACTCATATCCCTACTTTGTTCTTTTTGCGCACTCCCTGAAAGAGGGGAGGAAGATCCACGGTGAATTTAATTAAATTTTTTTCGATGGTTGATTCCCGTACGGAGGAAGGTTAGAGAATCCCGACGGTTGAGGCCGGGATGTAGAGCTCTTGGGTGTATTTTCGAATAGCCCTAACCTCTAATTTTTCTGACGCGGTGATTGGGAAAATCATAGTAAAAATTGGCGCAAATTTGATTTTCATGGTAAAAACCATAAAAATCCCATGAAAATTATGGCTTTTCAAATTTATCTCGAGAACGATTTAAAATTTCAAAAAAATATGTCAATAAAAGTTGTAGGCTTAGTTAAAATACACATTTTATATCTCATACATTTTTTTTGTACGAGTGAAATTTTTTGAGATATTTGATGATAAAGATGAAAATTTCATGTCTAGCCCCTGCCGAAACCATATGTATTTTTTTACCTTCGGTTTTTTCGAAACTCCGCATACGCACGTATTTTGAGGCGGTGATTATGAAAATGGTAGTGCGGATTGGCGCAAATTTGATTTTCATGGCGAAATCCATGGAGAATATCAGTTATATTAATTACAATGCGGAAAGGCACCCCTTAGTCTAGCCACAGGAATAATGTTAGTCAAACCCCAACCCTTCTTAAGGTCTCGTGGGGAGACGTAAATAAAATTAAGTAAAAAAATATTTAACTGCAGTGATTGGTCACAAGAATACTTACGTTTTCGGCAGGGTTTAAGTATGAAATTTTCATGTTCATCATCAAATATCTTGGAAATTTTCACTCGTACAAAAAAATTGGATAAAACATAAAATGTGTATTTTAACTGGGACTACAACTTTTGTACAAATTATTTTTCTTTAATTTCCAATGATTATCGAGATAAACGTGAAAAACCATGATTTTCATAAGGTTTTTATGGTTTTTACACCATGAAAATCAAATGTGAGCTAATTTTCACTGTAACTTTAGTAATCAGCCCGTCAAAATACATGAGCATACAGAGTTTCAAAAAAATCTGAGGTAAGGGCTATTCGGAACTTCATCCGAGCCCTTTTCCCCATCAGAAAAGCTCAGCAATAAGTGCCCATTATTGCGTGTATGTGGGAGGATATACTACTTTGGTTGGCTAGATCTAGCCGGGGCAAACCGGCCCTTCTGTGAATTTGGTTGCGCCATGACGCTGAGCTGAATGCTACAAACCTAAGAAAAGGGCTATTGTTAATATTTATACCATTTACTTGAAATTGCCCACAACTCCTAACCAAAATAGCAAAAGCATCTAAGATCATCAATACCTACAAATGCAAATCAAAATAAAACAAAAATTAGCGGCCAAATTCAAGCAATGCGAAAATAAATAAAATTGCCGCGAGGGCATTACGATCAATAAGCGAGCAAGGTTACGTCCGAGAATGCATGTGTGTATATATGTAAGCTGTACATGTGTACTAATATGAGTACTCCATCCCGACTTCCATCAAATTTAGTAAGCAAGCACAAAGAAAAAAAATGAAAGAGAAAAATAGGTGAAACTTCGACATGGGGTAAGGCCTGCAAATAAGCGTTGGGTACTGGGAAAAAATTCAAGGGCGTGAGAATGTGACATGGAGGTATTACGAGGTTAGGGATGGATTGGACAGCAGTTCATGCGCAAAGCCCTCGACCACTGCGGGTGGTGAAAAATTTGGTGTTCTTGAGACCTGAGATTCTTGGATTTTTGTAAACACAAACCATATCAAGAGCGCTTCATGTTTTCATTTGTAATTTCACTCTCTGCAGGGTCTTTGATTCAGTTTAGGTCCGTATTGGTGCAGAAGCCGAAAAGTGAGAAAACTTCGAAAATGTACCTTGTGTCCGTTAACTAAACAATGTTCAATGGGTAGAGGATACAAATTAGGCTTTTCGATGAATTTTCATTTAGCTTTCAATTGGCGCGTCAAGCCACGCCAGAGAATTCAGTAGATAACCATTAAAATCACAAATACGTTCGTTCGTTGCGAACGTCGAAACAGAATCAATCTATGAATGTTATTACACCGAATGCTAATCGCAAGCTTAAACTGCCTAAGTGCGGATAACCGTAGCTGATTCCTGACGATGGAGCATCAGAGGGGGTAGAGAATCAAGCTTCCGACCTCTCTCTCATGCTACAAGATTAGGCCTCAGCTACGCTTGCATCTAGCGTACAGTGTAAGTACTTTCTATGTGTGCAACGCCGTGATGATGATCCGTACGCGTGCGTCGCATTACGCTATCACTGTTGGGAGCGAATTGTTATCTGGGCGTTAGTGTTAAAATTAATTAAAAAACATTATTTTAAAACTAGTTTAGTTAATTCTTCACAAAAGATTTCAAATCCACGTGTATTAACAGAAAACGCAGATATACATAATTTTCCTTCTAAAATTTATCTACTTAATGTGGTTTTTGATCTTTGAAATTAGTATTCCTGTTCTATTTCGGGTGTGAAATAATGAAAAAAAACATTTAGTTTTTTAAAGTTTCTTTTTAAAAAAAATTCATAGTCCAAACTTGACAACTTTTTGGATACAACCCATATGTAGTTTGTCATAATATTATTTCAGAAAATAAGGTGTTTCAAGAGCTACATTTAGAACATATCATGTGCAGTGTGTACATCACTGACCAATAATTCGTTCACATAGAATCTTCAACATTTTACATGGGTAATGTTATGATTATTCACAGTTAAACATAATGTAGTGCGCACAATGCAAAATTACATACACTGATATGAAATGCTCATACATATTCATGCATATTCAAACGTATTTATAGTTTTGTCATTGTACAATGTTTTGTATATACAATGAAATCTAAGATGTTTGAATTACATTTTATTTTATGATTCTGAACCATCTTGCGTTTGAATAATTGGTAAATATGAACGTTATGTCAGACAATGTTGATTAAAAACAATTAGTATATGTGTGGATAATTTTATGCGAAATATGTTTATACTTATGCAATGACAATATAATATGAGAAATGTTTTAAGCGATATTTGTGACGTAGATAATATTAGTAATAATTAAATGAGAAAATTTTTAGGACTGCGTGACGACTTCTCTTTTAAACGGAATCAGTAAGTTTCACTGGTCGAAATAGCTAGAAGTAGGTCACTAGCATTACTTAAGTGATAATTTCACTGGTAATCAGTGATATTTCTACTTAAGTAATACTAGTGACCCACTTCTGGCTATTTCGACCAGTGAAACTTACTGATTCCGTTTAAGAGAGAAGTCGTCACGCAGTCCTAAACCTTTCTGATGTCCAGCGATTCGGTAAGAGCGAGATTTGTTAGAAACTCATCAGTGACACATTGCAGTCTGAATTAAAAATCTTTCAGAAGATTTAGGATTCGAGTCGAAGACATTTTAATCTGAATGAAAGAAACAGTTGAAACCGGGACGTTTCAAACTCAGATCTCATGAATAATTTCATAAATTCTGTGACAAGAATTATATATACGTAACAGATAAAATCGTTTTAGATAACCCATTGCGCATAACAATCCGTAAGAAGGCGGTAGGCCATTGGATTTTTATCGTCAGTTGCAACGACATAATTCGTTTGCTACTGTGTGTAGCTTGCTACGAGGCTAGTTATGTTAGCTAATATAAGACAGATGACTATAGATTTGTGAAATGCATACAGTTCATTCATATATTCATACATTTAGAGGTTCAGATATTCAGACAAAATACATGAGTGGCATACTCAATTACTCATAGAAAAGTCATTGTTCAATGAATGAATTTCCACGGGTTCCTGTATCACTCGACACTTGTGTGTCGTGTGTTGTGTCGGATGTGAGACGTCTAACTGCATTTCTACTACGTGACGCACTGCACACGCATGTACCGTGTATAATGTATATTGTACATAAGGTATAGGTAAATGTGCGAGGACATGTCCTAACGAATAATTCTTCCACGAATATCAGAGAACAATGAGAGAGGTAAAAAAGCGGAGGTCCGACAATTGAGGGGCCGCCAACGAAAAGGGCTTATAACCGAAATCCCACGTATAACTATTAACCGTCAGGCTGTTTAAAAAAAAAATATATATATATATATTATATATAATATGATTTTCAAAAATATTTCAGACAAAGATATTCAAATGCGCCAAAGATACGGCGAGTTAATCTCAAAAAGATGGATTAAAATTTTTGTAGCAGAAAATTACATATTTATATAATATCTTAAAAAGTGAAATCACTACAGAAAATATTTATTTACAAAAAAGATTCGTCATGAAATTTTCTACGAGTATCAAGCTTCAAAATCCAAATTCTAGATATATTTGAAAAAGAGCCTGACGGTCAATAGTCATACGCGCGATTTCGGCTATAAGCCTTTTTCGTTGGCGGCCCCTCAATTTCTCACGTCGCCCACGATGTAGACATTTCCAGGCTCTTTTCGTCACATTGCGGCGGATTATCAATATGTATTGTATCAGGGGAAATGTTATTTATTTGCACTTTAAAGAGAGAAAAGGTGATAGAATTTCGCTTCACGAAAAGACACAGTGGGAAATTGCCAATCCTGACTATTGGGTCAAGAATAGCCCAATACTAGCAACCATTGGTTTCTTAAGAGGCTCAAGATTGGCCACTAGGCTAGGGTCAACATTGGCGAAAGCTTGGGATGATAACGCCACAGCCAAGAATTGGCAGTAGGCCATGGTCCACAACTGGTAGCCACGACTGATCAATTGTCTCGAAAACGTGGGTAACTTGTCTGCCATTGATGGATCGATGATCATTGATACATCAGTGGCAACAAGCTAGGGCCAAATGTGGCCCATTATTAAATTTTCCACTGATCGAACTTGTGGAGCTGTTAGGGTGAGCACGAGATTGTGCAATATTCTAAATAGCAGGCATAAGGTTACCTATGACCATACGCTGGCGAAATCTTTGCTCGTTTGAGATTATGCGTTTTGAAGAACCCGAGTATAATTGATCTAATACAATCTGAAAGTCATTCTTGTCATATAATGAGTCAATAACACCTCCACTGTTCCATTCATAGATTACATTCCTCTTTTTTGATACAATGGTAGGTGCGTTAAATTCTTGTATTTTCCATGAACTAATATCCGTACCAAATTTAATGATGGAGTGCCTGGTCGACAGTGTAATATGATAATGAAATGATATTCGCTTTGTTGTCCTCCGCTTTGTTGTTCACAAATATTATACACCTGCAAACTTAACTTTGTAAAAACACAATAGAAATGCTTAGTTTTAATATTTAAATATCAATTAGATCGTTTAAATAGGGAAACGCATCACAGTAAATCCCAGGCGTTTGCAGTCATGCAAATACCTGAAAATATAATTTTCAAGGTCAAAACTGATAAAGATCATGTTTGCAAAAAGAAAAATAA
>JAUMHM010049922.1:0-15063 GCA_032362435.1 Melikaiella ostensackeni
CGACGTGCCTGGAACGTTCCGAAAGTCCCAGCGGCTAGTTCCTGGAACGTTCCCGGAACGTTCCGTGCTATTAGGGTGAGACCTTCTTCTGAGATGGGTACTTATTAAACTTTAGTTATTAAAATATGAAAATAATTATCAGAAAAATGTTAAAAACATGGTTTTGTCAAATACGAAAGATCGCTGGAAAACATCAAATTCATTTCTTTCATACAATATTAATTTGAGTACATAATACCTATAATAGAAGTTCAGAGCCAAGTGCTGGATTTAAACACATTGCCGATTTTTATTACTCATAAAATTAAAAGACTGCTATTTCTTTGTCTTATACAAATAAAATAATGAATTATAAATATTACCGTTGTGAAAGCGTAAGCTCAGTAAACATAACCTCGAATTGAATCATGAACTTTATGACTATCTTTCTAACAATCTTTTGTGCCTTTAGCCACCTTTAAAATTCGATATCGAATTTGACTTTATTAAGCAATCTCAAGAATTGTTTAATGAGAAATATTAGATATATCTTCATAAACTTCCACGATTTTCCAACACTCGACTCTTGATTTCTATTCGGCTGTCATTGCGTGTCGCACTGTTTTACCGGCAGAAAGCTTGTGAGCATCTTCTATTCTTCTCACGTGATTGGACTTACGACCGTACAACATTCGGCTAAAATACAAGTTCATATCTTGTTCTTGCACTCAACCGCTCATTTGTGCTCGTACGAGCGCCTCAGTAACTTAGAGTCTTCACACAGGTGTAGATGGGGTTGCCTGAATTTAGGCGTCCCCATACATTGTTTTTTTCTCGTTTGGTAATTTATCGAGATTTGCTTCAAATAAAGTACCACAAGTTTCAAATTTATTTTACATCTTGAATCTAAATTAATAAATGTTTTTTTTTCTTTGGTATTTTAGGAAAAGGGTCGCAATTACAATTTTTTGAATATAAATGCCGTATTTTAATGGGAATTTGAAAAAGGAATTTTTTTCCTACAAATTCTAGCAAAAATAGATCCAAATTTTCTGTTTATTATGAAATTATTAATATGTAAATGCTTTTCATTGTTCAGCGTTTGATCTCAATTATCGCTATGAATATAGGAAGCCAATCTTGGAATTTAATTGTTATATCTTAATGGAAATTTGTTTACAAAAATTTCGACTAAAAATTGATCCAAATTTCTGTCTACTATGAAATTATTAACAAATTTTTTTTCTTGTTCAGTATTCAATCTCAATTATCTCTTTGAGTTTAGAAAGCAAATTTGAAATTTAATTATTATATCTTAATGGAAATTTTAAAAAGAATTTTTTTTCTTAAATTTTCGGCAAAAAATTGATCCAATTTTCTATTTATTGAAAATCAATGTGTTTTATTGTTTGATATTTTGATTTAAAGGGTCCCTTTAAGTAATGGACCACAAGTTTCAAATTTAAGGCCATGTAATACTTATTTCGATTCCTACCGTACCGACATTTTTTTGCCACAATTTACGTCCATACGAATTGAAGTATTGAATTAAAAATTTGGGAAATTAATTGAAAGGCACTAGAGAACATTCGTACGGTTCTGAATTTCTGAAACTGCAAAAAAAATTAATTTTTGACAATTTTTGGAAATCATGCTTTGATTTTCCAGAAATTTTGGACCACACAAACGTTTTCTAGTGCCTTTTATACAATTTCACAGATTTTTATCGCGATATCTCAATTCGTGTGGACGTGAGTTGTTGTAAAAAAATGTCGGCAAGGTAGGAATCGGTTATTATCACATGGCTTTAATTGCCATATTTTAATGGGAATTTGAAAATCAATTTTTTTTTTACCAAAAGTGCCAACAAAAAATTGAACCAACTTTCTACTTATTATTAAATAATGTTTTTAACGATTTGGTAAGTTTTTAAACGGGTCCTTTCAAATAATAGACGACACGTTTCAAATTTAATTGCCGTATTTTCATGTTAATTTGAAAAACCAAATTTTTTACTGAAAATTTCGACTAAAAATTGATCCACCTTTTATTATTAATCAATGTCTTTTATTCCTTGGTAATTTTTCGAATGGGTTGCTTTAGGTGATGGACCCAGAGCTAAAATTTAATTGCCATATATTCATGTTAATTAAAAAAAAAAATACTGAATATTTAGACAATTTCGAAAATGGCACTTGAGTTTGAATATTGCACTTGATTATTTAAAGGGACTCTTTCAATAACATACAAGAGAATAAAAACCATGCATTAATAATAAACAAAAGAACTTTAATCCATTTTTTGTCAAAATCTTCAGTCAATAAACTTTTTTTCGAATTCCCATGAAAATTTAGCAATGAAATTTGAAAATCGTATTCCATTATTTGGAGCAAACCTTTCAATTACGAGAGATTACCAACTGATAAATAACATTGAATTATAATGAATAGAATTTTGAATCAATTTTTTATCCAGTTTTCAGTTAAAAAGTTACGTTTTGAATTCTCATTAAAATATATTAATTGAATATAAAAGTTGTGTTTTATTATTTAAAAGGATCCTTGGAATTAGAACATCAAACAATGAAAAACATTTATCAATAACAAACTTTTTGTCGGAATTTTCAGTAAGAAAAGTTGTTTTTCAAACTCCCATTGAAATATGGCAATGGAATTTGAAAATTTTGATTGGAAGGGTTTCTTTAGGACCCTTAGAATCAAAATATCAAGACAATAAATAACATTTATTAATAATAAACAGGAATTTTGATATTTTTTTTGTCGAAGTTTTCAGTAAGAAAAGTTGTTTTTCAAACTCCCATTAAAATATGGCAATCAAATTTGAAAATTTTGATTAGATGGGTCTATTTAGGACCCTCTAAATCACAATTTCAGAGAATAATGGCATTTATTTTTAATAAACAGGAATTTGAATCCATTTTTGTGTGGAGATTTTCAGTAAAAAAAGCTGTTTTCTAAATTCCAATTAAAATACGGCAATGAAATTTAAAGAATTGTCATTTCTTATTGAGAGCCACCCTTTCCCTAAAATATTAAATAATAATAAAAAACATTTATTTATAATAAATAGGAATTCGGGTCGATTTTTTGTCGAAATATTTAGTAAAAAATTTGTTTTCCAAATATTGATTAAAATTTGGCAATTAAATCTGAAAATGGTTTTCATTATTAAATAGACCTTTATCTTAACATACGAAACAACAAAACAATATATTAATAATAAATGGAAATTTTCATTAATTTTTTGTCGAAATTTCCAGAAAGAAAAGTTGTTCTTCAAATTTGCATTATATAAGGCAATTGAATTTGAAAAATTGTAATGTATTGATCGAAGCCACCTTTTTCTTGAAATACCAAACAATAAAAAACATTTATTAATAATAAACAAGAAATATTTGGATCAATTTTTTGTCGAAATTTTCAGTAAAGAAAGTCTTTCTTCAAATTTCCTTTAATATATGACAACTAAATTTGAAAATTCTGTTCCAATGTTCAAAGAAATAATTGAATTTAAATAACAGAAAATAAGAAGCATTATTATTAATAAATAGAAATTCGGACCAATTTCTTGTTGAAATAATTTCCAGTAAAAAAAGCTGTTTTTCAAAGTCCAATTAAAATACGGCAATGAAATTTAAAGAATTGTCATTTCTTATTGAAAGCAACCCTTTCCTTAAAATATCAAGTAATAAAAAACATTAATTTATAATAAACAGGAATTTGGATTGATTTTTTGTCGAAATATTTCGTAAAAGTATTTGTTTTTCAAATTCCCATTAAAATTTGACAATTAAATTTGAAAATCGTGTTTCATTATTTAAATTGATCTTTATCTTGAAATACCAAACAACACAACGATATATTAATAATACATAGACATTTTGGATCAATTTTTTGTCGAAATTTCCAGAAAGAAAAATTGTTTTCCAAATTTTCATTATATTAGGCAATTAAATTTAGGAATTCAAATTTATTAATCGAAGCGACCTTTTTCTGAAAATACCAAACAATCAAAAACATTCATCAATAATAAACAGAAATATTTTGATTAATTTTTTGTTGAAATTTTCAGTAAAGAAAATTGTTCTTCAAGTTACCATTAATATGAATTAATTGAAATAATTGAAAATTGTGTATTATAATTTAAAGAGATAGTTGAGTTAAAACACTGAACAATAAAAAGCGTTTATTAATAATAAGCAGAAATTTGGATCGATTATTTTTTGAAATATTTAGTGCAAAAAACTTTTTCTTCAAAGTCAAATTAAAATATAGCAATTTTAATTGAAGATTGTCTGCCAATATCTAAAGAGATAATTAAGTTAAAACACCGAACAATAAGAAGTGTTTATTAATAATAAACAAAATTTTGGATCAATTATTTTTCGAAATGTTAGTAAAAAACTTGTTTTTCAAATTCCCATTAAAATATAGCAATTTCAATTGAAAATTGTGTTCCAATATTTGAAGAGATGATTGAGTTAAAACACCGGACTATAAAAAGCATTTATTGATAATAAGCAGAATTTTGGATCAATTATTTTTCAAAATATTTAGTAAAAAAAATCTTGTTTTTCAAATTCCAATTAAAATAGAGCAATTTTAATTGAAAATTCTGTTTTAATATTTAGAGAGATAATTGAGTAAAAACACCGAACAATAAAAAGCATTTATTAATAATAAACAGAATTTTGGATCAATTATTTTCCCAAAATATTCAGTAAGAAAATTTTTTCTTTAAATTCCCATAGAAATTTAGCGATTGAAGCCTTTCAATAAATTACCAAACAATAAAAACATTGTTTATTGGTAAGAGCAAACTGCAAAGGTTACACACTCATCTAAGGACGATAACTTGTATGGTGCGCCTAAATGTATGCAACCCCACCGAAACACGTGTAAAGCCGTTAAGTTACTGTGGCGCTCGCACATACAAAGCCACACACATCACGAAAACGAAATTGCGTAAATAAAAAGTTGCGATTAAAACATAACGAAATTATTAAAATTTCAAATAATATACTCTCAAAAAAAAATTATTATTCAACCTTTGAGATTTTTCAAATTGAACAAATGCTCAAATTTCTTTGATTAATATTTTCTCAAACGTAACACGTACTTGAAATTTCTTCTGCTATGATTAAAGAAATATGCCATTATTTTTTTGAAATGCAAAAAAATTCGTGGTGTGCAGGATCTGAAAATTGATCAAAACAGCCAAATTTACAATTTTGATGGAATGAAAATATTTTTCATTCCTGATAACAAAACAATCGCATGTTTTTTCGATCACAACTGAAAAAATTTCAAGCACACATATTCAAATTATTTTTAAAATTGTGCAGTAAGCACAACCCAAAAAAACATGTTTTTCAATTCCTTTTAAGAAAGTTCTAACTTGAGCTTAAATTGATAATAATAATCGGACACCTTCCTTGATATTCTGTAATCTATATATTAGCTGAAGTAAGAAAGTTTTTCGCAAAAAATGCCAAAATTTTATTTTTATTTATCGAATTTGTTTTTGAAAATAATAGCTGATAATTCATAAAAAAGATTCCTAGTTGACTGCACCCCATGAGGTAATTTAGATTGCATACGGTGTAAAGAAGAAAAAAATTCTATGTGAATGTGTCAAAAATAGTTTTTGTTTATTTGATTTGTTTATAACAATAGAAACTGTCATTTTGTGATGATAAATTATGATGGAAGCTTCCTTGATGTACTGTAAAGTATATAGACAGAAAAAAAGATTTTTTCTACGAAAATAAATCAACTTTTTGTTATTGTTTATTAAATATGTGTATATTAATGATCATGGTTTTAATTGATGAATGTTAAGGAACATACATAATTATAAACACATTATAAATGAAATAAACTGAGTGTTACAGATATAATGATTATAAAATACGGAAATTGTTATTTTCTTGTGAAAAATGTTTATAGAAATAATTATTATTAACTTTTAATTAATTTCGAACATTGCTCATATATCTCTGGCATTATCACTGGTATACGTGAAAAAACACTTTCTTCAAAAAACACGCTCTTTTTCAACTTTTTATCAGAAAAAAAATGTTATAAATAATACAAATTTCACAAATCAGTTTCAGTAAATCTCTGGTAAATTTAATTTTCTTGATTTTCGAAAAAAATTTACAAATCAGATAAAAAGCGAAGGCTATAGAGCTTTTTGAACAGTAAATTTCGTATTTATTCCAGATTTATTCCACTGGGTTTTGGCACGACCCAAATCTTAAATATAGCGGGAAGTTTCTGTCGAAAAGAGGGGAATTTACCAGCTGCTGGGGAGCGCCTGCTCCTCCAGTCAAAGTTCCGCGAAAATTCAAATTGGATGAGTGAAAATATGCTTTTTTAAACAAATTAATAATTAAATTTATTGTTTATTCATGAAACAAAGTAAAAAAGTAGGTTATTCAGGTTGAAAAGAAAAAAATGCAATATTTGAAGTACTAGCCACTTTTTCTTGCCGAGTTCTGAATTTCACGAGTACATATAACATTATTGTCTACTGAAAAAACGATTCAAAGTACAATTTCCCAAAATTTATATATTTTTTATGCCCAAAACTATCCAATTTACACGAAGCTGTAGGTTATATGAACAAGTAAACTCCAAAACCCTTAAAACCGAAATTTAACCTCGACTTTAGGATTAAATATTTGATCACTTCGGTCTAATTGATTAATTACTGAAATTACTCATATCTCCAGTAGCACTTTATGGTTTTCGGCGTAAAAATAGAAAAAATGATGAAAACACATACATTAAAACGTTCTTCCAGTAGACAATAAATTTATATTTCTCATTTGGACATTATTTTTTTCTTTTTTAAAAGGTATTTAATTAAAAAACAAGACTGTTACCAAAAATTCATTGATTTTATTATTTACTTAGTATAATATGTACACGGCATAGCGCGCGTGTAACATTGCTATACTACGTAATATAAACGGTATATAGAAAATATCTAAGATGTATTTTATTTTACTGTTTAATAATATTCCGGTTGAGTGAAAATTTGAAGTCCACCTAGAGTGGCTTTTGAATTTCAAGGTGGAGTTAATTAAATTTGAATTCACCTGTTTTGGCCTACAAATCACTATGGCTCTCAAAATTGAATTATTTTTCTTCGAAAATTGTTTATTTAGATTTACGTATAATCACTACTCTCACTTTAGGGGGGCGATTATATAAGTTTTACATTTTCACTTCGCTTCCACTTTTTCAAAATTCACGTCGGTTGCCTTTTTTTTGGACATTTTAATTGTATAGTAACAACTAAAAAAAAAAAATTAACGTGAATTTCAAAAAAGTTGAAGTGGAAGTGAAAGTGAAAAAGCTTCATATTTGCCTCCCTGGATGATTTACAACTTCCTGGGACCAAGAAGGAATGTTTTAGAAATTTTTAAATTTCAGAGTGGCAGAAGAATTCAATTTTTCCGGTATTGGTCTATAAATATCTATTGCTTTGGAAATTAATTTTTGTTTATTTCTAACAAGGACACGATCAGAGTTGGGATTTTTTCGCAAATCTCATAATTTCCCTACTGAGATTCCATTGAATGACTGATGTTAATTTGCCAAAACATTATTTGCTAGTGGCGACCCATTTTCAAGAAAGTCGACTATTTTAAATTTTTGTTTATGGATTGAAATGTTAATTTATTGAATTCCCATGTGAAATGATGTAAATATAACATTTTCAATACAAAATTCTCTTGACGTCTTTAAAGTTGCTTGAAATCTCATTGAAATCCATGAAAATCATTTGGAATCTTCGAGATCTGTTCAAATCCGTATAGAAATCCCTTGCAATCTTCAAATGACCTTTGCGCTCTGTTGAAATCTTCTAAATTATTGAAAAAGCTAGAAATCTGTAGAATTCATTGAAAATAAAATAAATTATATTCATTCCTTGAAGTTTTCTAGAAATCCCTTGGAATTTTTTTAATTACCTAAATTCTTTGAAATACTTCTCCTTTGGAATTTTAAAAAATATCTTATAATCTTCAAAATCCTTAGATGTTTCTTCAGTCACTATAACGTAGCAAATTTTAGTTTTAATGAACATCTACATGCGAATAGCTTTAATTTTAGCCATATTCGAAGACAATCGAACAAAGAGGAAACATTCCAATATAGTGATCTAAATGAACGAAATTTCCTCATTTTTCTTATTTTTTTCCACTGACAACAAAAAAGAAATTCTATAAAATAGTCAATTTATTTTTAAGGCAAATCTATATGCCAAAATCTTAAATTTCAGCCATCTACGAAAACAATCGAATTAAATGGAGAGATGCCAGAATACTGGTCTAAAAAACGAAATTTCTTCATTTTTGTTATATATTTCCCACTGGGAACAAAAAGAAATCACTATGAAATGGCAAATTTTTTTCCTAATGCAAATCTACATGCCAAGGTCTTCAATTGTAGCCATTTACGAAAGCAGTCGAACTAAATGAAGAGATTCCAGCATACTAGTCTAAAAGACGAAATTTCCTCCTTTTGCTAACACAAGATTGTGTGATAAGGTTAGTGGTCCGCTATCGAAACGTTCCAAGTAATAATTGTATCCTAACTATGAATTACTGCCTGGAAAAGTCGTGAGGAAATCGGAAAAATGTTATTACTTTTGTTGTTCCTAACATTTTCTCATTTACAGAATTTTTTACCTGCTGATAGCAAAAAAACATCACTATAACATAGCAACTTTTTAAAATGAACATGTCCATGCGAAAAGCTTCAATTTCAGGCATTTTGGAGGACAACTGAACTAAAAGAATATAAGTTCCAGCATACTGATCTAAAAGAATGTAATTCCGTCATTTTTTCAATATATTACCAACTGATAATAAAAAATATGTACTATGAAATAGCAAGTTTATTCTTTAATGCAAATCTGCGTACCGAGATCTTCAATTTCAGTCATCTACGGAAACAATCGAACCAAAAAAAAGATTTCAGCATAGTGGTCTAAAAAACGAAATCTTCAAATCAAACAAATCAAACATCAAAATCCTGAGTTTATAAGGTTCACCTAAACAACCTTTACATCGAATTATCTACCATGTTACAAAACATACGAGTCTGAAATTTGGTACAGGTACCTATTCTTCATGGCTTGAGAAAGGTTTACCTGTAAAAAATTTTATATTTCCCCTTAAGTTTTCCGATATTTATGCAAAAAAATATTCTAAAAAGAGTAAGTGGATGAGAAGGTTTATTCAAGAACCATATTTCACCCTCCATTGTTAAGAATTTGTGCACATTTGCACACAAGTTGCCTTCCCTCTGCATGACAACGTTGTTCGAGACGATCGGTGTTTAATTTCCCGCCTGTAGAGTCACAGTCATTAATTGTCGCTTGAACTTAAATTACTTTATAACAGCATTGCACCGATCTTCAAATGTTGAAATTCATCACAATATTCACTCTTTCATTTAATAGCCCATAGAAAGTCTCTTTCACTACTAGTTGATGCGGTATTTAACGTTGTGATATGAATGAATGTTTTTGAATAGGATAACTTTATTCTGTTATTTTTAATGTAAAACAAACGACTCTGGGATCCCAACAGTGGTCTCATTCTAGTATCACTCGAGACTATTTTATTTTGAGTCTTATCTTGATACCTGAAACTTTAGTTTCCGTAGTGACCGTAATTTACCAGATTTACCAAATTCCTTTAATCCGATTATTGTCCGATTATCTTCTCGATCTGCAAGGGAAAGGGTGATAAAGGTGATTGCACAAATTATGGAGGCCAAATTATAGATTAGCCTACCAAGTATGGTGGGTAAAATATTTACCAAAATACTTATTGGGAAGATCATACGAATAATTTAAGAAAGAATCTGGGAAGTCCAATGAGAACTTATGCCAAGGAGATCATGTATGGAACAGATATTTAGCTTAAGACAGATCACATAAAAAAGTTTGCGAGTACAAGAAGTTATCTGCGCATATGTTAATATGGAAAAATCTTTCGATAAGGTGAATAAATCCAAACTTCAGGAAGTCTTGAAAGAGTATGGATTGAATGGTTGGCTTTTAAAAGCAATAAAAGCAACATATAGTGGTAATAAAGCGAGTGTAAAAGTAAATGGACAACTGAGCGATTGGTTTGAAATTAGGCAGGGCGTTAGGAGAGGCTTCGTTAGGTTCTCCTGGATGCTCAATATATACATGGACAAATGTCTAAGAATGGCTCTCTTGGACGAAGATGACGTTGATCTCGGGACAGTGAAATTATGTGTGCTGGCGTTTGCAGATGATAAGATTGTTACGGCAGAATCAGTCGACGATTTGCAGAGAATAATGAGCAGACTAGATACCAGTATGAAGATTATAGGTCTCAAGATTAACGTAAATAAAACAAAAATTATCGTATTTGGAAAAAGGGGTGAGAAAACAGTATGCATCATTGCCTTAATCTAAGAGAGGATTAAACAAGTTGATGAGTTGTATCTTGGAGTATCTTGGAAGTTTGTTTACTGCTGATGGAAAGATAGATGCAGAGATTTTCAGACGGGTAAACGAGGATAGAAAAATTGTTGGCCGTTTAGGAGCTATTACTAGAAGTATAAATGTAACGAATGAAGCTAGAATTGCAATACAAAATTCTGTGCTTGCACCCACTCTGCTGTGTGGTAGCGAGACCTGGTGTAGAAGAAACATTGTTTGACAAGAGTGAAAGAAATTTGCTGTGATGGTTTGGTCATGTTAAGAGAATGAGTGGAGAACGTTTCACAAATCAAGTATATTTAGGTATGGTGAATGGTAGCGTACCCAGAGGTGGACCGAAGGAAGAATGATTGGAGTGTGTGAATGAGACTCTGAAGCGAAGGGTTAAGAGGAGTCGTAGAAACACAAGAGCGTGCATGAAACGATGTATGGATGTAACGGCTTTGTGAAGATCTCCATCTGGGGTAAATGTTAGAGAGATTGATCTGCGACCCATTCCGGAGCGGTGATGTGGGATGAGTGTGTCGTTTGAATGAACAACTTGTCACTTCTAGATTGATCTAAAACCTATCTTTTCGCCTATGCCATTCTTACTTACCCTTACCATATAAACTCTTCGATTCCTGGTAGTATAACGAGGTTAGAATTGAAAGAGTTACGCTTACCCCGAAAGGGATTTGGCTTAATGGTATAATAAGAAGATAATATTTAAAGAATCAAACGGGATAGACCAGGATTTGTTTGTCCTTTCATACAGTACATTGTCTCAACGAATTGTATCCAGAAAGCGTGCATATGTTCAGATTTGACAAGAATGTTTTTTTTAATTAAACAAATTAGCCACGCTATCGGTCTGGCCCATGTACTTCGGCATTAACAATCTGATGTGGCTCGAATTTTTCAAAGAATAGAAAATCATCTCTAGATATCGGTACAGTCGCGTTGGTAATGTCGCCATCTATGCGCATTTTAACAATATCTATATCACTCCAAGACCCTCCCTTCTAGCCAACAATGAGGCTCATATAGTCAAGGCAAGCAACCGCGTCCGGCACGCTGACACACATAACAGCCGCGCCCGAGATTCGCCCATAGACATCCGCTCCCGGGGTTTACACAGATTGGCACGCTTAGGGCGAGACCGCCAGATTCCGCAATCGCCTCGTTCGGCAATATTATGAGGATGGTTACGTACAGGGCGAGGCGGTCCCTGTAACAACATTGATCGCCCATGGTTTACATATATCGGGACGTTCAATTACATTAATACGAAATTATGAGATTTGCAAGTGACCAATAAGTCCCCTCTACTGATGCTTTCTGAGTGTTTGTCTCATCTCTAGCAGGCCACACAAGCCTCAATGCATTATCGTGGGTCAAAGTTTCCTGGCGGCTTGGGTACGAAGTACCAGTAAATGTACCCTGGGGGCACCACGTTTGTCCTCAGCACGAAGAAATGTGTCGTCCATGATGATACACGTACACTCACACGCAAATTCAACGTGACGCATATTGACAGTCGTCAGTTTTTCTTTAAATATGATGAAAAGGATGTAAAATTTATCGAAAAAGGCATTGCATCAATTCGATAGAAAATAAGTATAAATTTCTTACAAACTGAAGATGTTTTGGAAAGTTAGAATATGTTAGGACTACATTTTCGACGTTCCTAACCTCACTTCTAAGTGAAGGACTTGAAAGTCAATTGCAATGTTTCTCATTTCATTGATTTGTTTCAGGTAAATATAGGCAGAATGCATGCAATATTTCATTCTTCCCGATTCCAGCAGGGTGCTTTTTAGAAGTTTCCATATGTCAACGGAGATAAAAAGAGCGAATTGATACCACTTGTCGCTCACCTCCAATTTCCTCGATTATGAGTTACGAATTGGAAATTTTCTTGTTTTCAGGTTTTTCAGCAGACAGGTGTGACTTTTTCTCATAATAGGAGAAATTCATATTGAAAATATGAAACGATTCACGATTACATGCATTTAGAATACTTCGTTTGATATTTTTCATGCTTGAAACAATCCGCACTTAAACATTTTCTTCACATAAAAATTTGGCAAAATTTCAAAGAACTTTCATTCAAAATAGTCAAAGATTTGATTAAAAATGTTTTAATTGTGATTCGAAAGTTCGAATATTTTTATCCATCAATAGTTTTCGTTGCGAAACAGAAAATGATATTTCGTCCTTTTTTTCATTCTCCTTTCTATCGATATCAATATCACTGGTTGAGTATACTTTTTTTACAACTTCAATGTCGATAAATATTATAAAAAATTTCATATAATAATATTTTCAGTGCTCTTTATTTCAATAAAAAAATGCTTGACGTATTTAAGGAAAATTATACACATTTTCAGTGTAAAACTTTATTTTCCATAGGAAAAAAAAATTATATATAGACTTCATTCGTAAAGAACTTGCAAGCTTTTTTTGTACTTACCTAGCGGAGTTGGCAAATTTAAATTCGAAATATGCGTGGTCAGGTCCCATACCACCAGAATTAAATTTCATGCATTTATAAACAAATGAGAAAATAAACAAATTTTTCTGCTTTTTTTCTAATTTTTCGAGGTTATTTATTGGATAACTTTGGCAATTATTATTGAAAAAATTATATTTGAGGTTTGCTCCATGACCGTAAGTATTACGAACATTTTTTTAAAAAATTTATGAAAATCGGCCCAGTAGATCGGCTTGAACACGTGTCGCAAGCACGAAAAACAGTGTTTCGAGAAAAACGCGTTAAAGTTTTGGTGTCCAAAATGACACTTTTTCGGGTAACTATTTGGCAATGAAAAAAATTATGAAAGAGCATTGCAAAAAAATGAACCCCCGAGTTTTTCTGAAGGTAAATTTCATCCTCTTTCAGAATCTGGCCTCAATTTCCCGATAGAGTGTGACCCTGCATCGTTATAAACAATTAAATGAAAAAAACGTGAAATTTTCTCTTTAAAAAAGTTGTAAAATCATTAAATCACGCAACCTCAGTGGGATAAGACGATTTCTACATTATCTTTAAGGGTATAAGGAATCGAAAACTGCAAAAAAAAATTGAATTTTTGAAAAAAAACTAGTGGGCTACCCCCTTAAATGTTTATGCAGTTGACTAATGCTCGGTCTTGCAACTCAGTGCTCGTAATTGAACGAACCTGAATATTTTAAATCCATTTTTTAGGAAGAATTCTAATACTCCTGCATGGGACATTTTTAGGACATTCTTAGAACGTTTCGTTTTTCCAATAGCACTCAGCAATTCCAAATTTCGTGGATTTTTGTTCACAATACATATAAAATGCTTGAATGCTCATCAGGTTACTGATACTCGACCTTGCAACTTAGTGCTCGTAATTAAACAAACCTGAATATTTTAAATCCATTTCTCAGGAAGAATTTTAACTCTCCTGTATGGGGTGTGTTTGGGACGTTTTTAGGACGTTCTTAGAACATTGCTTGTTGTCTCTTATTATGTTCCAAAGGACGTTTTTCAGTTGAAAAAATAGGACATTCTCTAACGTTTTTGGAACGTTCTAGAAACGACGCGGTGCTCACTGGGTAACTGTTTTTGATTCAAAATAAAAATATTTTTTGTTTGAAATATCAACTTCTACGTTTTTTGTTAAAAAGTCATCTCTTTTCGTTCAAAATTATTGAAAGTTGAAAGTTCGTTTTTTTTTGTAGAAAATTACCTTCTTGGTTGATAATTTATCTCTTTGGTTTCAAATTTACCTATTTTGTTGAAAATTCGTCTTTTTTGGTTGATTTCAACAGTTTTTTATTCAAAATGAAAATCTTTTTTGGTGGAAATTTCAACTATTACCTTTTTCATTGAGAATTCATCATTTTTGATTGAAAGTTGAACTAATTTGTCAAAATATTTTTTTTTGTGTTGAAGATTCATTATTTTAGTTGAAAATTCATCCCTTTGGTTGAGAAATTATTTATTTTGTTAACATTTTTTTTGGTTGAACATTCATTTTATAAGGTAAAAATTTAACCGTTCCATTTTTGGTTTAAAATTGATATACAGGTAGTTTAGTTAAAGATGCAACTATTTGGTTGGATATTTCTCTTTTATATTTGAAAATTCATGTATTTTGTTGAAAATTCAACGTCTACTAAACAATTTTCTCTTTGTCTTAGAATATTGTAAATTTTCTAGAAGTGGAAGTCGTAAATAGGTTAATCTAAAGAAACACTTTTAGGAAGAAATAATTAATTTTCAGCACCAAAGAGATTTATAGTCCAAAATAGGAAAGCTGAAATTTTTCTTCCACAATCAAATTCAAAATTTTCTAAAACATTCCTTGTTTCAGAAATATTATGTAGGTCATGACTAGCCTACCACTTTCATTAAAAAGTGTAACAACTATCACTCGAAAGTTATGAATAAAGTTATGTAAAAATTAAATATGTTAACGAAAACGATAACTAGTTACTATTTTCGTGATGTAACGGTAACGACTATAACTAGTTTCTCTTCAAAAGTGACTTACTCAACACTGATATATATATATATATATATATATATATATATATATATATAATTTTAAAAAA